>JALPQI010005180.1:0-60845 GCA_025490895.1 Thaumatotibia leucotreta | reverse complement strand
TTTTTTCTTACACCGCGGTTGTTTCATCCCTTTATCTGTAGGTTTTTGTAATTTTATATTGTTGAGTAATGTCATTTCTTTAAGCTTGTTTCGTAAGTAGGCGTTTTCTTCTTGTAGTTTGTAGAGATTGGAGAGTATTTTGTTGACAGAAGGTGTGGTGTGGATACAGCAGTCATCTCTGACGCCCCACATGTGTCCTATAGCTACACCGGCTGCGGTTATGACGCTACCAAGCATAATTATGTTGAGAACTGTGCTGAGCCTCTTATTCCTTCTATGGACATAGGTTTTGAACTTCCTATTGCCGTCTCCGAGTAAGTCGTCAGTGCTCCTTATGGATTCTTCGTGTTTTTCTGGGTAAGGGACGGGAATGAACTGGGGTAGGTCTGGTGGACGGTTGTCTGGTTTCGGGGCTTCGTCGGTGGTGTCGCAGGGTGACTCGGGCTCGCTGTCCGTGATGACGGAGATGCCGTCTGTGTCTTCATCTTTGTCGATGTTCTCCGCTGTGTCCCTGAAGCAATAAGAACCATTTTAAACATTTTGTTAACAAAGGAAATTGCGTAATAGGTACGTATAAGTCTGATGTATAAAGAATGCGTTATCTTATCTATAATATCTATATGACCCTTAATATTGCTTCCATGACCGGATTATTTGTGATTACGTGTTATCAGTGTTATGAATGATATACCTTATTGGATACTTTCGAAAGAAAGGATATAGAATGTAGGATAGGATAAGTTAATAAATAATACGTGTGTCAGACGAAAGAAACCGAATTTCAAAATAGATTAAATACCTATCACAGCACCCATACAGAGAGGTCAAGTTGCAGTAGAACATAATTAACATAATTGTTACCCACGCCACTCATCTTTTTGACCTCTCTTAAACAAGGGTTGCATAAAATACTATTAAGTAAGTTTTAATTTTATTTTTCATAAGTCAAACAAAGTAGGTACTACTGTTACCTAGCGGTAAATATCCATCTTGTAGGTATTCAATTACTGATGATAACTTTACTAATGAATCTCTGATTGTCTAGACACAAAAATGCAGATTGTATGTAAATTATTGTTTATTGTCCTTTCTTGACAATGAAAACGTATGCGTTTTCTAAAACTATGTCGAAAATAATACACCTGCTATTATCAGGAAAGACTAATGTTATCATCATTTAAAAAACGTTTAATGGTACAAAAACTAGTCTGTGCTCTTTCGACACCACACAGCGGAATAAAATAAGATAAGCACGTTTCAATCTAACAACACGTGATTTTTATGAGCATGTATTTGACCTGCTACCGCGTATACCGAAGTTCGTAATTTACTGGAATTTGTCTGTAACTCCAACGAAGACGTCATAAGAGTGATAGAGAAAAGTCCCCGAAATTTGCGAGTTTCGGTCTTTCGGTGTTCGTGGTAGCAGGCCTGTCATGCCGATGACCTCCATCGTTGGAGTGACTGAGACCAATGCTCAAAGTTTTGTAAGTCGTGGTAGGCTCTCTGAAGACCGGTACTATCGATACTCGTATACTACAGGCCAAAAACTCTTATGCCCCGGCCACGACATTGGTCTAAGGCGACCAGCGGCGAGCGAATGCATGAGTTGGAGCGGGATGCCGATATGGGTACGAGAAGGAGCACCATACGTTTTCCGCTAAGCCGGTCGCCTTAGACCGATATCGTGGCCAGGCCGTTAAGGTGTCCAGCTAACGCCTAAGGGATGACTGATATAAGTGAATATCACTTATATCAGTCATCCCTTAGCATAGAGCATTAGATATACACTGTATATAGAGTGTATATCTAATGATCGTGGCCCGAGCCAGTCCATCCAACATTTTGGTTTGCCTCAGTTTGATGTCACAATTCCTATCCACATAAAAAATAAAGCGTCTGAGAGCTCGCCCGGCCCGTTTCGAACCTGGCACAGTCCAGTGAGTCTCAATGGTATTATGAAGGACGCTGTCAAAACAGCTGACAGATAACATATTAATATACATACGTCATTCAAAAGTCGAGAACTCGAGATATTGAAGTGTACGCCATATTTTGATACGAGAAAAGGATTGGAAAGATATAATCAAGATACTCAACAACGCTACATACCTGTGGCCTATACCACAAAACTTTACAAGCGTACAATTCTACAAAATTGTCAACTTTTTGTATGGCAATTTATACAATTTTGTAGAATTGTACGCTTGTAAAGTTTTGTGGTATAGGCCACAGATATACCCAAATATACAAATATCAATCTATTAATGAAATGTGAGTATCTATGCATAAAGCACTAAGTTGATACTTGATACCGCGAACATCGAAGTTTATAAATTTCTGAGATTAGTCATCCTGTCACTCCAACAAAAAAGTCAATAGTTCCATTCCGTTACCGCCATATAAAATGTATGAAAAAATGGTAACGGAGTGGAAAAAAAAGTTGGGACAATTTTCTCGTATCAGGATCGAAAGAGCTCGCGATTCTGTGTGGAAATTGTATTAACCCATTGTGACCTAACGGTACCATTATGGCACCGACTTTTGTTTTCAGAATTAAAAAATTGATAAAGCTCCATATCGCCTAAATTGACCTCAGAAACAATATTCTAAGTAGAATATTTTCCAATTCCGAGACTTGAAATAATTCAGGTTCTAATAGGTTAAGTTCCAAATAAAAAAAAGTGGCGGGGAACACTTGAAACAAAAAATGGCCCAGATATGCAAATTTCAATGACATGTTTGTATGACTTAGTAGATCTCCGTGTCGCAGTAACCGTGTAAATAGGTTACGTTACCTAAACATTATGCTACGATTACGCGTAAGAAAAACAATGATAAGACTTATCAACGTAAAGTGAGTCAATGTTAGTAGAGGAGGTAAAATCTTATAATAGAAACGTAAGGTAACGTTTGTTTATCAAAGTTAGATCAAACAGTGAGAGTTCGTTAATCGAATTTCGAAAATTAATTAGATTTGAACGTGGAATGCTCCATGGATGTTGGGTTAAAACTTCTTTGTGACTATTTAAAGATTTTTCATCACACTTGCTGTCTAAGCGCGCCATTGCTTGCGTGCGTAGCGGGAGTAATAGAAAAGTGAAATTCCCTAGGAAGTAATAGAAATGTCAGTCAATACATCATTGAATAATATTATGTCTTAAAACTTATTTTTTTGTCGGCAAGTGTGATGAAAAACATTGTATGCACAATGTACTATTATTTCATTATTGCACACCATGAGAAAGATAATGAATGAACAGAACAGAGCAGAGCGTGTTTGTACTTTAAATGTGTTCTAAACCAAATCCAATATACATTATTGACTACGAGGGCTGCCTTTTAAGTCGTGTCGTTTGCTAATCTCCCGCGATTTAAAAAAAAATAAACATATGGCATTTTCATCCTTTTGAATTTAGAACTAGAAATCAAAAAAATGTTTTCAAATTGGTCGAATAGTTTTATTACAGCGTCTATTTAAAGGTGACAAGTCGGTTGTAAAAATGGAAATAACTAAGGAAAATTTGCATGCGATTATTTTCTACAACTTTAAAAGGGGATTATCGCGACTTCAGTGTTTTGAGGAGATCACTTCTGTGTTTAGTGATGCAGCACCGTGTCTTAGGACTGTAGAACGCTGGTATTTACAATTTCAACGTGGGCAGTCTAGCCTCAGTGACAAGCCCCGTAAAGGTCGTCCAAAAACCGCCATGACGCAAGAGAATATCGAAGCCGTGCGGCAGCTAGTACTCGAAGATCGTCATGTGACCTACCGTGAAATAGAGGCGTCCGTGGGCATTTCAGGGACCACTATCCAAAAAATCCTGCACGAAGAACTTGGCGTAAGAAAGTTGATCTCTCGTTGGATACCACATTTGCTCAGCGACGACCAAAAAGCTGCCCGTGTTAGTTGGTGTCGCAAAACTCTGCAGCGATTCAGCCGAGGCGAGTCAAAACATGTTTATGATATGGTTAGTGGTGACGAGTCTTGGGTATATGCTTACGATCCAGATTCTAAACAGCAGTCAACAGTTTGGGTCTTTCAGGATGAGCCAAAACCGACCAAAGTCATACGCTCGCGGAGCACTTCAAAAAAAAAATGGTGGCCTCGTTTGTGGCAAAGGGTGGTCACATCGCCACTATTGTACTAGAAGATCGCAAGACGGTTACCGCTGACTGGTATACCACTGTTTGTTTGCTGCAAGTCATAATCGAATTTCGAAAAAACAACTCGACGCGTCGTATGATACTGCATCATGACAATGCAAGTTCGCACACCGCCCGCCAAACAAAGATGTTTTTGAGCGCCCAAAATGTGGAAATTTTAGATTACCCACCTTACAGCCCTGACTTAAGCCCTAACGATTTTTTTACGTTCCCCAAAATTAAGCAAAGTCTTCGTGGTCAACGCTTCAGCTCACCTGAAGAAGCTGTTGACGCTTACAAATCGGCCATTTTGACTACCCCCACTTCGGAGTGGAATAAATGTTTTAAAAACTGTGTATTGTATTAAACATCGCGGAGAATTCTTCGAAAAACAATAAATGGTAATAATCTATAAAATTGTCTATACTTATTTCAAACGACACAACTTAAAAGGCAACCCTCGTACTACTAAATCCATGTGTTATTTAACTAACTCTAGGGTTTTACAAAAAAAAACCCGAAAACCTGATCATTCAAGATCTGGGCGTGTTTGCGCTCAATCGAATCAGAATCACGACCAGCGGCCCTACCGCGAAAAACGAAATTCGCAAATTTCGAGGATTTGTCTCTCTCACTCTAATGACGCCTTCGTTTGAGTGACAGAGAAAAATCCTCGAAATTTACGAATTTCGATTTTCGCGGTAGTAGGCCTGATTCGATTTTTTGATAAGACGCAACGAACGGACGCTAGTTTAAAGGTGCATTTAAACCAAACGTCACGCAGCGGTGCTGCAGCGTGCGCCACCGTTGCGTGCACAGCTCTGCAGCTCTGCGTGCACTACTTTGCGTGCACAGCTCTGCAGCTCTGCGTGCACTACTCTGCGTGCGCAGCTTTCGGTGTGACATGGGTGCCGTGCACGCCACGCAACGCGCACGTGCACGTGCACGTACACGCATCTGGTGTGACCCAGCCTTTAATCAACTTGGAGTCACGTCCAATTGCGTATTGCGAGCAATTTGCCGATCGCACACTTGTCCGATCACTGATTATCATAGACCATTAAACAACAAAATACCTAGTGCTTGATTCTGAATATTTATTTGAAAGGATTGTTTACATTCATATTTTAAAGACAAACGGGTCTTAATCGCGTAAACTTACGTTTAATTATAGTTTGTTTACATTTTTCGCAACTTCTATTAAGACGAGTTGAATGGGTCCAAAAAATTAAAATTAGGTTTAACAAATCATGCTATCATTGTATTGTATTCTACGTCCGAAATCTATTTAATTTACTCTACAAATAAACTTCCGTATGAATACAGTCGAAGTAAAACAAAGGCCTGCAGGTCATTCACAGTTATTTGGCACCGTTCCATGTATCCATGTTAAAAACATCGCTCGATTTACCAAAGTAGGCATGTTATTTGCAGTGAATCTGTATATTTGAGTCTTTGTTAAATATGCGCATTTGATTAAAACTGAGGAATTCTCGCGACCTTTAACCGACGAATGAAAAACGAATGGCGATACTAAATATGACTATTGACTATTGAATTGAAACCGTTACGACTGGCACTGGTATATCTATGTGGTATCATGACTAACGTTGAAAATGTCAGAAATAAATGTTTTTTTCGGGAAAGTGCGAGAATTCTCTATCAAAACAAACACCCAGTTACAAAAGGCTACACTACAAATGAGGAGTGTCTTTTCAAAAGGGCTTATTTCCACTTGTAACTTTTTTTGGGAAATTGAGAAAAACATAAATCCACGGTTTTCATTTTGATATTCTTTCTGTGTTTTTGATACAGTCCTTTAGTGAGTTGATATAAATGTTATGCCACTAAATATATTGCTTTATCAACTTTATTATTAAGTTAATATACCATACATTTTCAGAATTAAGCCCTTTTGATGCGAAACTTTTAGAATTAAGCCGTTTTGTTGTGGACTTGTGAGATTATCCAATAATACACAAGCTGTTTTTCAAGGAAATTTTACAAATCCTTCATTTCTACAAAAAGTACTTAATAATAAGTTATCATAATAAAATATACAATTCTAAAAGCTCGTATCATTTTCTTAGTATAAGGGAGAAATAGGCCCTTTTGATACGGACTTTGATATTTTAAAATTTTGGAGGACAAGAAGAGGCTTATTAGAACTTGAAATTCAAAACATACATGTATTTCTCTACTTTTAGCAAAACTACATTCATAGTTAAAAAAAAGTTGAAAGTGGAAATAAGCCCTTTTGAAAAGACACTCCTCAAATAAGTATATAATATGATATAGCACAAGTATATACTATAAATCATAATTTTTAACCTTTGGCCTAGTACATCCCGGGGCCTCCACGAAAGAGGGGCCCCCACAATAGAATTTCGAAAAAAAGAATTTCAAATACCAACTAGTAAACAGTAGTAAAAAAAAATTTATGCTGTTTTCACGTATAGAATTTTTTCTTTCGCTGTTTTACCTTGCAAGTGCATGGCTAGTCTGAGTTTTATTTCTTTTTCTAAAGCCCTTTTCCTTTTTATTTATATGTTTGTTAAATAATAAAATATCTATACCTACTTACTTGTTTCCACAAAAGTTACCGAAAAACTTGACTGAGAAAATTGTCTTCTTTATTTGGAAAATAATTGGGGGCCAGGGGGCCTCCACTTCTTTGTTGCCCCGAAGCCTCTCAACCTCTAAATCCGGCCCTGGGTCCCGCAAAGGGTTCGCGGGGGACTCCGATTGTCCCGCTTTTCAGGGAATACTACCTACCGACGCTTACCGCAGGAGGTGAGAAGAAATGGCGAAAATGACCACCCCCATTCTCCGAAACTACAGAGCTTACTATTTGGCAAAAATTACAGAAAATAGTTCCTTATGTAAAGTAATTTACAGGAAATCCCGTAAGAAGTATGTAATTTTTTATATATCGATGCTTATCATGAACAACGCTGCATCTATCCGTTTCTATATCCAACTAAATTTTTGCTGGGATCCCTTGGGTATAATTCTCTAGAGGTAAGGCGTAATAACAAATTGATCACTACCGCTTGTCGCATTTTGCGTAGTGACTCGGACTGCCCGGAGCTTGTTGGCTCGAGTCTTACGGCTGTATGTTCCGGACGTCCCGAGAGTTACTTTGAGACCGCGAGTGCGCCCACTCCTGGCAGTTCCGGCAGCGCGCACGATATCGCACAAGAACTCGCCGCTCCCTCGTGCACTGATGCTGCTCAATACACTCTTGACATCGGTGCCTGAATGCGATTTGTTTGCATGGAGATGGTCGACAATGTACAATGTTTACTGTAATGCCGTGTAAATATGTTTAGTTAAATAAATCTTTCGAAAATATCTTGTCGTAATTTGAATTCTGACAATGAAGCACTAGAATTCCAATTGCAAGCGCTACTAATTTGGAATACAGCGTTGGTCATGATAAGCGTCTATATTTGCTGGTACGGAACCCTTTGTGACCGACTCGGACTTGCACTTGGCCGATTTTTATCATTTAATACACTTTCTCATGCATCCCGCATTTTAAAGCCAAGACCCGCAATTTATTCACGAGTGTACCGCATATCTGTGATCTTTGGTTCATCATCAGCCTATGTTAGTCCACTGCTGGACGTAGGTCTCTCCTATTAAATATGCGTATAGACGGAGGGAAATGCCCATAATCGCCACGCTGGGCAAGCGGATTGGCGATCGCAGTAATGTGTCCACTATGATGACGCTGCTGCCCATCATCAATCTTTTAGAATGGTCAGTGACACTTCCACCCCTTAGTCGACTCTTACGACACCCGCAGGAGGAGTTGGGGTGGCGGCAAATGTATTCTTACTGCCATTACCACACGGCAAACGGATCTTTGGTTGGCAACCCTAATTAGATGGCACATCGCTTGCTGGCCGTGCACGCCACGCAAGCGGTATGCCATCTCATATGAGATTTACATACGCTACAACGCTCACGCCCACGTCCTCCACACGCATCCAGTCTGGCTCGGCCTTAATTTGGGGCTGCAGGCTTAGCACATCATTGGTGCAACAGTATGTCGCCGCAAGATAGATCTCCCGTCCTTCACTAGCTATATTAACAAAAGAGGGACGGATAGACTATCTCACGGCGAGATACTGTCGCGCCAATCATGTGCTAAGCATACAGAAACATACAGATTCGAGTAGATCATAGATGGTATACTGGTCTACGTATTTTTATAAAATAGAGGCAACTATCTCGATTGCCGATGCGGCGATAACCGAGGCAGTAAGTACCTCATAGTGAGAAAGTATTAATACATAATAATTATACCTATCACTAAAACAAATTTGCATTATACCTAATGCTACGCAATTTACGTCCACGTGTAAATGACGGACGGAACAAATGTTTTGAACAAACAATATAATATAATTATACACCTGTTCAATATCTACGTGATTTTGCTTTCATGTAACATGTTCAAAACTTGTGTTATTAAAGAAAATAAATTTTATACACACGTAAATTGATTACATATTCACATATACCATAAAGGTCAGGAGATGTAGAGCAAGTGAAGTGAAATATTCGCACGTGTTTAAATACCAATTTAATTTTATTACGGCCGATGAACCGATTATTGCAAAACCGAACAAGTGCGTATTCATTATACGCGATCATAAGGCACTTTGCGCCTAATGCGAGTGACCTTATCAGCGTAAATTAAGATCCTTTTTCCTAACTGCTCCAGGGCCGCATTAAGGTTCGTTTTCTGGGAATGAAACAAAATGGCGAAACTGGGCATTTGCGTGGTAATTCAGAGGGCCAGGGTTTTATAATAGGGCCTTATCTTTCAATACCTGACTTCGGTAACGTATTTACCTGCCTGTCCTTAGATTAGGTGGGCTAGGAATAAATAGGTGCGAACCTGCCTAGAGTGCCAGGTAAACTAATTGTTTTACGAGTTTTCATCATAATCTCATTGTCCTGTCTTGCATCGAAATTGTAAACGACTGCTCTAAGAATTTAGTTAAAATATGACAGGTATGAGTAGGTAAGGCTTTTCAAAAAAATATTACTTGCTCTAAAATCTAGATGTTTATATATTTTAGAGTGAGTATGAATCATTGATGCATGTTGAATAATACAGTAAAACTAAAATTCAATTTTACATGGCTAGGTAGTCAAAGTATGTGCCTACAAGCCACAATAATATTGATTTCGCTCTACGACAAGTCAAGGTCATCTCGATACAATAGGTTCCATCACCGACATTGTTATGTTAACAGTACACAGTAAATATTTTACATTTCTTACCCTTGTTTAGGAACTATGTCGCAGTAATCTAGAGCATCATCAGCATAAGTTGGGGCATCTTCCAGCAAAGTCCAGCTTTCACCAGAGTCCGAATCACTGTGATCGATGTTAGAGCCGTCCATTTGTATGTCCTGAAATTATTTGAATACTCACGTGAGTCATAAAACTCGCAATAATTATTAACTACGCAAATGCGCACAACAACAACAAATCAGCCAAAACTTCGCCCACCTTTGCGCACTGTCGCGGAGAATTTATATTTGTCTAAAATATATTGTCTTGTTTCCGGTTACACTAGAATTTTGTTTTAACAAAAATAGTAAACGACATGTTTGGATCACTTGAGATTTTTTTGTTTGGAAAGGTGTCAGTTCAATTAGACACGATTATGTTTTGTTTTGAGTAAAGTCAACACAACACACATGTATCCAACCTCCGCACTCACTTGCGAATGAAGAATGAATGAAAATTTTCTTTTCGCACATTTATGACTTTTCCCACAGATAAAATATAGGGAAGATTCCGTGTATTAAGACATACCTGAACAAACTATTGTCATCCTTTACCATCTCAGGATGTATTCCATAAGGAAAAAGAGACAAACAAGGTAGTTCTACTCGGTCGTGAATTATATCACCGACTCCATTTTCTTGACCAAATGCTACCAACCTGACTAGATAAAATGTCATTACTATTAGTGTTGTCCAGTCTTCATCGTATGCTTTTATCGGCAATAATAATATTTTTACCAAATTAGGTAGCGATGAACAGTGCGAATAAACCTTATTTCCTACCCAGAATCACGATCTTCTGCGATCCTTAATATGTCATGATTTCTAAATCTACACTTTAGGATAAAAATAAAATCACAAAATTAATGAAATATTTTCTTTAATTAAAATGTCAAATGTCATAAGAAGTGTTCTGTCTAAAACGTATGCCACTAGTTGGCGCCACTTAGCGGTAAGGTCCCGCTAAGAAACACAATTATCTAGCCTCAAAGAACAACTAACTAGAAGAAGGTCATTTTATTTTTTTACATAATTTTATTAACTTGTACAAATCATTTAAACACGAAACTATAGGCGCTCTGAGAATTTAGACAAGTTTCTGGACCTGACGCCTCAGTGCTGCCGCCCTGATGAACGGCATTTCAGAAAACCCTCATTATAACATGTTTTACGGAACTTATCATCCCTTAAAGCATACCTAACAATTTTCGTATGATGGCTTCTTTATAATTAATCAGTCTACACAAGTATCACATGAGTGTCATTATTAAACTAAACTTACTTTACTTTCTGGTTGACATGACATTGGATGATTACCAAATATGGTGGGTACTACGTCAGAATGTAATCACTTATGGGTACGCCCTTGCCTGAAACAACAGCTTAAAAATGTGCGGAGCATATTTTTGAATACTTTTTAGGGCACCAGTCGTCTGCCTTTTTGATATTTTTGACCCATATTAGCCTTTGTTCAGTGTCCTGTGAAAACCTGTTGGAAATTAAAAACATCGATTCATTTTCTGAGTTGGCTATCAATAGATTTATCGATATCACGATCGATCTCTTAAGTACAACACTATGCAATACAAATATTTGAATCCCACTATTTATAATTACATTACGAATGCAAATACGAATGGTTAATTCACAAAACTACACACATGTATCCGGCAACAAATATTGAATAAGATTTTCAGTTACTTTTACCTTAATAAGGTTCGAAATTTTAAAATTCAAGTCAAAACTAAATTACCGGTGAAACGTAATGTCTTTATTTTGTTCATTCAGGTAACCCTGGCGGTTTTTACACCATGGAACCACACAAGTCATCACTTTTATCACATTCCGTGCACTTATCGAACAGAAATATACATGAAAAGCTTTATTTTAATCACTTTTACTATTTGCGGTTTAGGTGCACTAGTATAGCCAAACAAAGATCGTTGACAGGCATTGCTGGCGTCACCCACAGATATAATAGACTCGGTCTATTAAATTAATAAGTCTATGACTTTTCCTTACACTTGTCTGTGGTAGGATGATGCACAGGTTAAATAAAATTTATGGAGTCAACTTTCAGTTACATAAAATGTTAAATTGATTAGTTTCGCTAAGTTGGTGTACCTGTCAGCACAACAACATTTGTTTCATTATATTTCGTCCGCATCATTCGTACTCGTATCGTAACGAAATTGTGATTTTATTCTTCAAAATAAAATACGTATTTACAAATACCTTGTCTCTTTTTGGTACTTGTGACTTCTGGCAAGGTATAAATATAAAAGGAGTACTAGTAGTTACTATAAAATTAATAATAGTAGATTACATGCCAAGGCCGTTTATGTGGGAAATGTCTCGGATAAAGTGTAATTGTACGCCGAGGTGATGCCGAGGCTGACAAACATGTGATCCGAGGCATTCCCATTTAACAGCCGAAGTGTGTATACTATTTTCCTGCTCAACGGAGCCGGCGGTCGGTAACTTAGTTTAGCGCAGCGGCCGGCAATGTGCTGTTTGGCGGCCGGAGGGCAGAAAAAACTATATCCCACCATCCCATAGAAATATAACCCTCAAGACTCAAAGAGTATAAAACATGGAAAATAATAAAAAGGCATTAATTTAGAATTCTTTAATTGGAATGTTATTTTTCATACTTATTTACACTAGGGTCTTCTATAGCATATCTCTTGTCACAAGTAAAAGAAACGGTAATAGCATATCTAATTCCAGAAGTGACTTTTTCAACAAAATGCAGGTTTTCAGCACCACTGGTGAACATGCTCACTCTTCCTTTCCGGGGTTCAACTGTTCTGTTCTGTTTCTCGTCAATGAAAACAAACCTTCCTCCTTCAAAGTCTTTTCCATAATCTCCTAAATACAGCAATGTAGTGTAGTGGAATGATTTGTAGGTTTCCTGTGAATAATATTCATTATTAGTCTTATACAAAAGTAGTATAACTATACATACATATTTGTCTCGAAGGAACATTTCCTATCAATGGCTTTTAATTGTAAATTAGTTGGGTTTGTAATATAGTTAAGTACCTACAACGATAAAAAATGGGTATAAGACATTGTTCCAGCATGCAATTTATATACATAAAATGTAATAGGGAAAGCAATGCATATGCAGATGTCCACAGGCTATGGTAACAGCTTATCATCAGGTGGGCTGTATGCATGCTAGCCACCATTGTGACATTAAAATAATTAAAAGGTTCCATATTGCATGGAAATTATTTTTGCTAGACAATATTTCCACAGCCACATTATGTATGGGATATTCTCAAAAACAGCATAGCAAAACTATACAAAAAAAGTGAGTTGTTATAAGTGGGCATATACCCATATAAAGTTATGAATTATTTACTTTATCAATATGTGGGTGCCAGTATTCATCATGGACTGTGACAGCTTCTTTAGGAGTAATTTCCGAGAAGAAAGTGGGATGAGTTAAATATAACTTATCAGGAGAGGCTCCGAAGTGATGTGCAACACTATGCTTAATTTTCTCTTTGATCACCTGAAAATTGAAAGACAACATATTAATTGATAACTGGGCATTTTCGCGAGAAGAGATACAAAAACTTATTTTTCTGAAACAGGTAAATTTTATGTTTTTCCTGCTCAGAATCACGAGCTCTTTCGATCCTACTAGAAGAAAAAAAGTGTCCCAATTTTTTGTTTCTATAACGTAACCGTTTTTCAAACACTTTGTACAGCAGTTACAAAGAGGAGAGCATGTAAAATGTATAAAAAATGTGGGACCATTTTTTTCTTGTACTTTTTTTCTCCTAGATTGGAAAAACTTGTTATTCTGAGTAGGAAAAACATTAAATTTACCTACCTTAAAAAAAAATTTTTTTTGGATCTCTTCTCGCGAAAATGCCCAACTAGCAGATTGAGTTTCTGGGAAAGTGTTAGAAGATATTGCTTGTTGTTCATTACTTGTGATAACTAAAGCATGGAATGCATATCCATATAGATACTAACCCTGTATGTGTTGAAATCACTTTCATCAAAGACATCGGTCAGTTCCGGTATTTTGTAAAAATTTACAAAGTACTGTCCTTTTGACATGGCACCGCTGTGCAGATCCAAGATTGATGCTCCTCCTGTAGAACCGCCATGTCTCAACCCTTTCTTAGCTATAGCTAACAGCTTGTCTGCTTCTGCATCCGACACTATCATGTCAGTGACGAACCTTTTACATTTTTTAGGGAAACAGCCATCATAAATGTCTACTTCTTTCATATAAGAAGGAGAACATTCAACTATTTGGCCCTTTCCCTGCAACTTCTCAGACTGTTTGGCAAATACTTTAATATTTTCATCTTTAGACGAAAAGTAAACTATAATTAGGAGAGAAAATATGACTACTGTGCGAGATAATACTTTTAGAGACAAATTCCGGTTGGAGGTTCTGAAAACAAATAGTATAGGATTTATATGACCAAAAGTTACATTCAATCACAAGGTGGTAACTGTAGTACTTACTCATCTTTTTTAGGTTTTAATTTGTCGTCTTTTTCATAAACATTTCCTTTTTTGTCTACAGTTTTATCTTTGGTTACATTTCGTCGCTTGATTTCTGGCATGCTTTCGTCTTTGATGCTTTTATAGGCTTTATTTTTATATTCGATACAATAAACTCTAGGTCGGTTTCAATATATAATCATCGTTATATCTCCGACTATAATCGTAATGAAATGTAGAGGTCAAAATTGTTTACTATCAGGAAAAATCCAATGAAAAGCAAAGGAAATCCAAATCTCGAATCTTATTGACATGACATAAACATGACATCAGTGTTGCCAACTCTGTAGTCAAGCTTAGAGCTAGTGTTGTGCCAAAAAAGAGCTGAAAAAGAGCTAACTTTATCAGCTAAAAAGAGCTAAATAAAACAATTCGAACTTATTATATTTTAATCAATAAAAAACATTGTTCTTAATAATTATAGGTATCATTAGTCTTCATCTGACCATAAGTAACATATGTTGTCGTCATCGTGAAAATCAATCATCAAGGAACTTCCACTTGGGCCTGCTGCAGCTTGATCAGGGTTGTTGTATGAAGCCATTGTCCCTATTTTTTTTAGTACCTCAGTTGGCAGTAAGTAGCTGTGACAGCATTTTTTTTGGCGCCGTAATCCTGCCCTGATGGTAATAATGGCATTCGTGGTGGTGTTGTGTAGTCTATTGCGAGCCTTGTTTTTAACGATATTCAGTTGGCTAAAGACTCGTTCAACTTCCCCATTAGACCACGGCAAAGAAATCATCGACAAGGCAAAAGAACACAATTCCAGAAAAGGATTATTGCCAGCTGCATCTTGATATTTCAAAACTTCGGACCAAAATGAAATAGTGTTGTCCTTTTTCTCCCATGGTACAAGAGATATTGTTACGTTCGTGGGGTGGGTTTTCTATAGAAAATGTATAAATAAGCCACTAATTAAAACTGAGACTTTAATTACTAATTAAAAGAACAAACACAAAACTAAAACGCTATTCACACCCTTAACACGTCACACTGGTTCACTTCTATACTCTCAAACTCGCCGATAGAATCGCAGTCTTCGCTCTTCGCTGTCTCGATAGAAACTACCCTTCGGCCGGGTCATGCTGGGCTTTTATACAAGGCACTCAAATCTACAAAGTACGAGATAATTCGATTCTAGAAAGTTCCCGAGTCAGGTCGGTCGGTAGGGCCCGTGCGCGAACATTCTAGGGTATCGCTGTCTCTTTCTACAGGTTTCTCTTTCACACCCGTCCAGAATGTTCTCTCTATAGCTGTCTCGTTCTCATCCTTCCAGAACATTCTCTCGTGCTGTCTCTATCTAATAGTGCTTTCTCTTTCACTCCTATGGGAAATTTAGCTATATACCGATTTGTACTTGAGAGGCCCAAAAGGGGTCCTGAAAACGCCTGAAAACGGGTTTTCAGGTTATTGCGCCATCGGATAGAGGGTATCCTGAAACGGCCTGAAAACATGTTTCAGGCGCCTGATAACGACGGTATCTGGGGTGAATATTTGATTTTGTAGTATGTGAAAGAGGACCTTCTGAAACGGCCTGAAAACGCATTTCAGCCTGCTGAAAACGCTTCTAACGTGTCTAAAATCATATTTGTAGTTTTTATCATGCCACCGGCGTAACACTACCCCCTCCTAAGACATGCTCGTCCCGAGCATCATTATTTCCATGGTATTTTGCGAGCCGGTCAACGTGAACAATCTTGCATGGGCTTCGTAAATTCCTCCGATATGAAACGTCATTGATCTTCATAACCACTGTACGAGCTGCCATCCATGGTTTACCGTTGGATACTTTTTCCACAACTACACATCGACGACCTCCCTGACTTGCTGTTCCTGGTAAACGCACTGGGACTCGAACCTGTGCCTTTGGTAGGAGCACAGTTCTTCTAGAGCAGTAAACATTCCCACTAATTCTTCCTTCCATAGGAACCTCATCAAATCTAGTTTTCAGGACTCCAACTTCCATGTCAATTTTATAACCATGGCACCTCATAAAATCTAGTCCAATAATACAGTCATCAATTATGTCTGCAACAATCACTTTGTGCCGATAAATGTGCTTGCCGATTCTTAAATCCACTCCTGTCTCTCCCTTGATGGGAATATACTGGCCAGTGGCTGTAAGCAGCTGTAGATGCTTCGGTTGGACTACACGACCTCGCGTCAGGTGTTTCAGAAGCCAAGAATTAATCACCGTCCGAGAAGCTCCGGTGTCGATAGTAAGGTTACATGGTATTCCACCAATTTCTCCCTTGACGACCAGACTATTCCCGTCGTTGACTTGTGATATCACTACTGGGACATTTCCACCACCAGCCAGCACTCGTCCCTTAGTCCTGGCTCTTACTCGTTTCCCTGCTGCGGCTCTGGTCGTACAGAGCCCTTATTCCTGGTCACAGGGGATTCATCTCGTTCTCTCCTGCTGCTTCTTTTCGGGCAAGTAGTTTGTATATGGCCACGTTCTCCACAATGGTAACATCGTGGCCCAAACTCCCGACGTGGTGCAATCGGCTCTCTAGCAGATACCTCACGTAGCTTATAGGATCTTGATGGATCTTGGCGTACAGCTTCAACTTCTAGGGCATGAGCTACGGCATCCTTAAGGCTTTCGTGGTGCCCTAGTCGTACTGCCGCCCTTACTTCCAAATCTCGGATCCCATCAACAAATGCCTGCACCAGCATGGTTTTTATCCAAGAGTCAGCTGAACGTTGGTATGCCTTTCTGACCAGCTTTTCAATTTCCAGGGCCCATTGTTGCAATGTCTCATTACGTCCCTGCGTTCTGTCTTTCAGTTGAGCTCGGTAGACATGTTCTAGATGACTGTCTCCGTAACGGGCTTCTAATGCTTCTAGAAGCCGGTCGTAAGTTTGCTCTTTTCCAAGAGCTTCTAGAATTGTAAGAGCCTCGTCACGAAGTGCCAGCGTCAGAGCCGTCATCGCTTGCTCCTTACTCCAACCGTTTGCTTTGGACACGGACTCGAACTGTAGCTTGTACGCCGCCCACGAAGATGTTCCATCAAAAGGAGGTGCCTTAAATTTTCCACCTCCCGGCACAGATATCTCAGGTGTGCAGGGACTGATGCCACTAGCTACTTTTAATTCAAGCTTCTGGAGGCGACGCTCAACCGCTTCCTCTACAACATGAATCTTGTTCTCCATGTCACTGAGCTTCCCTTGGACTTCGTACATTTCTTGCTTCCATTCAGTAGCAGCCTTGTGCAACTCTTGAAGAATCAATTTCGACTGTTCTTCTTGTTTCCGCGACTGTTCTTCTTGTTTCCGTGACTGTTCTTCTTGTTTACGCGACTGTTCATCTTGTTTGCGCGACTGCTCCTTCAGGAGAATCAGAATAGTTCTGAGGTCTACGTCTTGAGTACTCTTAGCCTGCAAACCAGACGGACCGGGCTTGGATGCAGTATCCTCACATGCTGGAGGCTCTTCACGTACTGCAATATCCTCCTGCGCTGCAGGTTCCTCACGTGCAGTTTGGCTCCGGGTCACAACTCCTTTTGGCTCGGTCTCGTTGTCACGTGGCGTTATACCCATTTTCTATCCCGCTTCTGACACCAAATGTTACGTTCGTGGGGTGGGTTTTCTATAGAAAATGTATAAATAAGCCACTAATTAAAACTGAGACTTTAATTACTAATTAAAAGAACAAACACAAAACTAAAACGCTATTCACACCCTTAACACGTCACACTGGTTCACTTCTATACTCTCAAACTCGCCGATAGAATCGCAGTCTTCGCTCTTCGCTGTCTCGATAGAAACTACCCTTCGGCCGGGTCATGCTGGGCTTTTATACAAGGCACTCAAATCTACAAAGTACGAGATAATTCGATTCTAGAAAGTTCCCGAGTCAGGTCGGTCGGTAGGGCCCGTGCGCGAACATTCTAGGGTATCGCTGTCTCTTTCTACAGGTTTCTCTTTCACACCCGTCCAGAATGTTCTCTCTATAGCTGTCTCGTTCACATCCTTCCAGAACATTCTCTCGTGCTGTCTCTATCTAATAGTGCTTTCTCTTTCACTCCTATGGGAAATTTAGCTATATACCGATTTGTACTTGAGAGGCCCAAAAGGGGTCCTGAAAACGCCTGAAAACGGGTTTTCAGGTTATTGCGCCATCGGATAGAGGGTATCCTGAAACGGCCTGAAAACATGTTTCAGGCGCCTGATAACGACGGTATCTGGGGTGAATATTTGATTTTGTAGTATGTGAAAGAGGACCTTCTGAAACGGCCTGAAAACGCATTTCAGCCTGCTGAAAACGCTTCTAACGTGTCTAAAATCATATTTGTAGTTTTTATCATGCCACCGGCGTAACAATATATTGACCCACTGTGTTTCTACCTTCGCGGTAAAATCCTCGCTGTGGCCCATTTCTCGTACTAGTGAAGTTATGCTTTCCTTTACTTGCTTCAATGTGTTTGAAACTGACAACTGGTTGACTTTTTTCAAAACATTGTAATTTTCTGGAAGTCTCTGTTTCAGTTGTTTTATGAGCTCTACTGTGAACTTCACACATTAATCCCTGAATTGCTCTTCCTCTTGGGTTGAAAATCGATTGGTCTCCCGTATTTCTGAAAGCTTACTTTCGACTTTGAATCCTAGATAAGGATGTGGAACCAAGAAATCTTCTAAATTTTGTATTTCGAATACATTAATGTTCCTAGTAGGATTCAGAACTTTTCTCCCGAGGGATTCTATAGCCGTGATTAGGTCATTAAGTAACTTGCTAGGATCAATATTATTTGACTGAAAAATTTTTACTAGCCCCTGCAATTGATCCAAAACGGAGTGGATATATAACAAATATGCTTCGTTTGTGGGATTCGTGTATAAATTGTAAAGTGTTTCTGCACTGTAGCATTTTTCAGTGTTCCTTGTAATACCAAAATGTAGTTTTAATTCTATCCATTGGTCTAATATTCTTTTTACTGCAGTTTCAATAGAAAGCCACCTGGTTGCACATGCTTGTGTAATTTTTAGTGGTTCTTCATCGTTAATTGTGAGATATAAATCTCTGTATGCGTTTTGTCTATTTGACGATTTCGAGAACCAGTTGTAGGTTTCCTGTATAATATATTCGAGATGCCTAGGTAAATTTTCAGCAGAAGCATGAGAAACTGCTAGTTGAATTGAATGGCACGAGCATTTAATCATGACGAGATGGGGTACCTCCACTTTAAGTTTCTGGTATACTCCGCTATGTACACCTGTCATTACATTGGCGTTGTCAACTCCTATACCAGAAAGCTTTTTGATGTCAAGTCCATGTCCAAGTAGTGTTTTTTTTACAGTTTGCGTAATGGATTCAGCGTCGCCTTTACTTAACTCTCCCAGCGTAAGGAAAGTTGACACTATCTCATATGAAGTCTTACTAAAATATTGAATTACAACTCCCAGTAACTTTGTTACACTTATATCGGTGCTCTCGTCTAACAAGAGGCTGTACGGTCCATCAGCAACGTCTTCACGTAAGTTTGACTCAAAATGTGGCGCCAAAACATTTTTTATTATAGCTGTACATTTCGTCCGGTGCAATTTTATATCAGCTTATATTCTTTTTTACATAAAGCCCCAAGATGGTCTACCGGTAATATTGAAGAATGGGCGGCAATATACAATGTCAGAGAAGCCTCAGATGAGCTCTTCGATTCGTCGAACTTTGGCTTTGCCTGAAAGGTCAATTTTTGTTGTCTCGAGGAAAAGGGCTCCGCAGCTTTCATGTGTTTTTTGCGCTTTAAGTGATTAATTAAATCATTTTTTTTTGCGTTTATTTCGCATCGACAATAACTGCAGAAGGCTTTCGTATTGTCATTGCTGACCTCCTTTAACCAGCCTTGAAAATCAGGCTCAGAGAGCCATTCGTGGCGGAATTTCTGGGTGTATGGTTTACTGCAGGACATACCTAATTTCACAATAAAGTCTTCACTCTTCACTTCAGCCTTCTTAACAAACAAACTTCACATTTAGCACAAACCAAACACTACCAACCAAACACAAACCAAGCGCAAGAAAGAAATCGTGTAGGTACCTAGGTACGGCGGCTGCCGAGGGAATTCCCCCGGGCGGGGAATTCCCCGTTTACTCCGCGCCGTTGTACGAATCTCTTTATGATCTATGGTTAGGCAATGATATAATAAGTAAAGATATGTTACACCGGCTCTAAAAGTGAAGCGCTCAGATTGTGATAATTCTAACAATCGGTCTTAGTCCTACCCAGACCACCGAGAGGTGTGTACCACTGCCGAGTTCTCACAAATCACATGAACTGCGCCCTAAAATGTCATTTTATGTTATACAATAGTGAAAACCATAAAATAAAATGCAAAAATGCCCTTAGCATCACACATCATGCGCAATTAAACTGAATTATATATTTTTTAAAATTTTATTATTTATTGAAAATAGGACGCCATTTTGACGTTTTTGACTGACTTAGAGAAAAAGACAAGCTTATGCTGTTTAAGATCGAGAGTAACAAAGATAAAACAATGTTTATCAATAAAAGAATGCGCGCGCGATTGTCAAATGCTAGTTGTCTCTTTTTTATTTATTAAATACGAGTATATGTATTTTGCCATCTCTTTTACGCATTTTGAGTATGAAGATAGGTGTGTGTCAACTGTCAATAAATTGTAGGTGTATGCTGTGAAGTATTTATTTCGCTCATTTTGTTAGAGTATAACGTATCTTTACTTATATATCATTGTGGTTAGGTACAATATAAACGGCTGCGTTCAATAATAATTAACCTGCACTTCAGTACTGGATTCGAAGCCGGAATGCCATCGTGGTATGGCTGACTAAAATAGAGCTAGAATAGTCGTAAAAAGAAGCTAAGGAGCTAAACAGTTTTTTTTCGAGCTGATACATGATAAATAGAGCCAAATCTAGCTCTTAAAGAGCTGAGTTGGCAACACTGCATGACATCTCAATTGAGTGAATGAATAATGAAATGAATGAAATTTGAACAGGGGCACCAATATAATCAACACAAACTTAATTTTTTTAGAAAACGGGACGACCATGGGACGACACTATACCAGTAATTGGAGTTCGAGGCCAACGAAACTACGACAGATGCGTTCACGATGCGTTATTGTCAAATCTGTCAAAGTCTCTTATGTCATTGTCAAATAAAGTTTTCAGGTTTCCACAACCTTTTTGTTATTTAATTTATTTATTTAAAATAATTCCTAATAAAAACATTATATACCTCTGTAATATTTTTACGCCTTTTTGTTTGATATGGCTGTGTTCAAGTTTGCAACCTTTCGGTTTATTGTGGCAGTACTGCCAATATAGAATTTAAAAGTTTGACGTTTCCCCCCTCCCTAACTGGATTGGCGAAAACGTCAGTGTGATTTAAAACCGTCGTTAAGTCAACACAGTTCTCGCTTTCGTAACTTTTTCGTATTAGAATTTAAACACCATTGACACGTACCGTAGCTCAGTCAACATATTTATAATAGTGGAAGCAGCAAGTGCTAACGATCAACGTTCTTGCTCACCCACCCTAACGTATTCTCATTCAAAATACTTTCGTCGTAACGGTTAATTTTCGAATTTATTTACAGTCCACTTCTTTCGTTTCATTAACATTTTTGGTTCTCCGAGCCGGATATTTTGATAAGTGACCTCTGGTTTTATCGTTTTCTTTTCGCTTAGTCACTTATTGGAATCCGTTTATTTGTTTTCCTGTCATAACATTGAGAAAAAAAATTAGGGTAGGAATTGTAAAAATACTTGTGGGTAAGCAAGAAAGTTGATCGTGTAGTGGTGTTTAAATTTAGTTCATTCAATCATTCACGTTGCTGTTTATTGCTGCCAACACTTTCGTTTGTGTCAGTGTCACTGTCAAATTAGACAGTCTGTCATCAACTGGTTCGATTTTCGAAGTTAAGTTTTGTATACTTAGTTGTTGTTTGTTTGTGTTTTGTTTATTATTGAGTTAATATGGGACCCGGTGATAAGTCAATGGAGGCAGATGCTGGTGTTAACCCAGTGTTGATTGCACGAGACTACGCAGTAATGCGCATAGAGTATTTAGAAATGTTGTCGGATGTGGAGTTAGCTTTGTGTGATGAATCTGAGCTAACTTCTATAGCTCAAAACTTTCATGATGCTCAAATAAAGCTTTTGAGTACCATGCCGAGGAGTGAACATCGGGAAATCTGTAGTTACACGGCGACGTTCGACACAAAACTTAGGTTAGTAAGAGCGCGCTTAATGAGGGATTTAAAAGACGCAACTACGAAAACGAAACAACTTATTATGCCAAAATTGCCGAAGTTACAGATTAAGCCTTTCGATGCTAGGGTTGAGAATTGGATATCATTTATCGAACTTTATAATTCTCTAGTGCATAAACGCACAGATATTGCGCCAGTTGAGAAGTTGCATTATTTATTATCGAGTGTGCAAAATGAGGCGTATGATCTGATAAAAAATTACCCTGTCAATGATGACAACTATAACTTGGCATATGACACATTATATAGGCAATATAATAAACCTAGACTTATAGCAACAACCTACTATGAAAAGTTAGTTCAATGTGAAGCGGTGAAGGGATGTCGACCTAGTGACCTGCAGCGGGTTCATAGGGTTTTTAATGAAAACTTGTCTATATTGAAAGGCTTTAAGTTACCTGATGTTAATTTCATGCTTGTGCAATTACTGTGGTCGAAGCTTGATAAAAGCACTAAAGAGCAATTTGAGCTAGAGCATAACTCGGATGACATCCCTGTGTTTAGTGAATTGCAGGATTTTATAGAAAAGAGATATAGAGCTTTAGATACTGCAGGATTTACAGGGTCTATTGCCAGTTCCGCTCAATCTAATATCAATAGGTCTATTAGTAGGGCAAAGACAGCTTTGTTTGTGTCTGCTCCATGTTGTGTTTTGTGCAGGGAAGGACATAAGCTGGAATCATGTCCAACATTTTTGGGATATGACCCAGACACCCGTTTCAATTTAGTTAAGCAAAAGAGGTTGTGTATTTTGTGTTTGGCAGATTCACATCCAGTGAAGGCTTGTAAGTCGGAGGAGCGATGTGAGCATTGCAGATTTTCACACAACACACTATTGCATTTCAACCGACCTAATTCGCGTGTATCCTTGTCTGTGGATACAGAGACACCTGTGGACTCTCAGACCCAGCTATCCATGTTAGCAAATACCCGTGTGTTCCCTACTCTATTTGCTACTGCTAAGGTACTGGTTAGAGATAAGCATGGTGGTCTTGTACCTGTACGGGCAGTATTGGATTGTGCTAGTGGGTGTAACTTTATAACCGAGAGTTGTGCTGAGAAACTAGGTATCAATGTCATACATGGGAAGTACGCGGTTGATGGTATAGGTCAGGCATCAGCCCAGCCACAGGGCTTAGTTTCATTAGTTGTGCGACCAAGTGTTGGTGAGGTCAAAGCCACATTCTCAATTGAAGCCTATCTGTTGCCTAGAATATGTCCAGATCTGCCAACTGAACACATCGACATTCCGTCACGGCACCGCACTAAGGACCTGCAACTTGCTGATCCCGGTTTTCACACCCCAGGACCTGTTGACATGCTGTTGAGCGTCAACATTTTCGCTTTGTCGTTGCGTCCAGGCCTGATCAATGGTGACTGCGGTGAGGCAACTGCCCTTAACAGTGCTTTCGGATGGCTCTTGATGGGTGGTGCTGCCACCACTGAAGTCGCTCCTTACTCTCGAACTGACTCTTGTTCTCGCTCTGAGTTTCGCTCTCTCTCTGGCTCTCGCTCTTCCTCTGATTCTCGCTCTCGCTCCGATTCTCGATCTCGACCAGACTCTCGCTCACACTTAGATTCTCGCACTCGCTTAGATTCTCGCTCTCGACCTGACTCTCGCTCTCACTTAGATTCTCGCTTTCACTTAAATTCTCGCCTTCGCTTAGATTCTCGCTCTCGCTTTGACTCTCGCTCTCACTCCGATTCTCGCTCTCGCTCCGACTCTCGCTCTCACTCCGATTCTCGCTCTCGCTCCGACTCTCGCTCTCACTCCGATTCTCGCTCTCGCTCCGACTCTCGCCCCCGATTCGCCTCGCCTTTCGTTTTTTGTGCTCGATCTTCTCATCAGCCTCAATCCCTCTCAGCTATAACTTTATTCTCCATTATCGCTTGCCTATCTGCTCTTGCTTTCACATCCATTCTCGTTGTCACTCTCATTCTAATTCTCGGGCTCACCATTACTATCGCTGTCGCTATTACTCTTGTCGTCGGTTCGCCTATCACTATATCGTCTTTATCGCCCTTCTGTCGGTGCTCTGGCCTCCGAAATTATTCTCGTTCCTGTAGTCAAGCTAACTTCCGCTCTCGTTGTGACACTCGTTCCCTCTCTTGCTCTCGCGTCAGGTCATCTGATGGTAGGCGGTCGCCTCGCTCGAGACTCGCACGGCAACGGTATTAGCGTCTAACCTTTATTATAAATGTGTCGTGTCGTCTTTCCTTTGGGTTAGTTAGTTTCATTTTGTCGTTCGTATTTTTCCAGTATTCTCTGGGTTAAAACACTGTCGTCTTTTGGTAGGCGGATAATGTTCAAGTTTGCTCCCTTTCGGTTTATTGTGGCAGTACTGCCAATATAGAATTTAAAAGTTTGACGTTTCCCCCCTCCCTAACTGGATTGGCGAAAACGTCAGTGTGATTTAAAACCGTCGTTAAGTCAACACAGTTCTCGCTTTCGTAACTTTTTCGTATTAGAATTTAAACACCATTGACACGTACCGTAGCTCAGTCAACATATTTATAATAGTGGAAGCAGCAAGTGCTAAGGAACCCTCAAGACCGTGTCTGTAAAGCGGACGCTAGGCTAAGTTGGATGCTGAAGGTAACGATTTAGGTGACTTTAGCTGGCCGGAGGAGCCCGATCTGAACCGACAGCAGAACAGCAAAGCCTGGGATCCAATCTCCAGCATCCGGAACAGAAGGTAACCTTATTCACTTCGCTTTAGTTTCCCGTAATTTTGAATTAGCAACAACGTTCTTGCTCACCCACCCTAACGTATTCTCATTCAAAATACTTTCGTCGTAACGGTTAATTTTCGAATTTATTTACAGTCCACTTCTTTCGTTTCATTAACAGGCTGTCACAACTAGGATTTTCTTAAAAACACGTAAATACCTAAAAAAATTTCTTTTCTCTTAACTAACATTGATATGACAACATTTTCTTGTAAAGAACTTAAAATTACCAGTGAACACAAACAAAACGTTAGATCTCTATGATAATTTAAATGGAGAACTATAGCACTGCCAAAGAAATTTGTAGGTCAAAGGAATTTTACGAATACGAAATGTGAACATAAAGCACGCTACAATGTATTATTCTGCAATTTTCTAAACGTATGCAGAAATAGGGTTATAATTTATGTGTAGTTAAATTGCTGTACCAAATGTTATTAACACCTGAGGTGATACCAGCGCAATACCAACTTTGTTACTAATAATTGCGGATAATTCCGTTTTTATTAAAATATCTTATATTTACGTGAAAATAAGTAAATAATATTGTTTCTATAAATTAAAGAATTAAAATTATCAATAAATAAGATATCTCAACGTCTGTTTTTAGAAAATAAGGATTTACTATTGTATGAACATTTCATTGTTGTGGCAATAATTTCGTAGATTCTTTGGCCTCGAACTCCAATTAGTGGTATACAATGTTGCCACTTTTAATTTCTACTCTTTTTGCCAGACTGTAAGTCCGGTCCTTATAACAATATTATATCCATGTCCATGGGTCCTTAGGGCACTCGGGTCCTAAAGGCCTACCGAGAACCACGATCGACATATGGCCTCCCTGTCACGCTTACGTACGAATTTACTAGTGCGAGAGAGAGGCAATACTTCGTGCGTGTTTCGCGTTAGGCCCTCAAATGCGAAAATCGTAGTCAGTGAAATAAAGTTTGAATCGAAGACAAAAAATCATAATGAGTCTCTATCTACCGCTTAATATAGAATATATAACTAATAATATATTTTAAATTCTAATTTCTAGCTTTACAAAACATATGCGCTGCTGTTGCAGTCACATAATAAGACGACGATATTTCATGATCATTTTGAATTTTATTACGTTTGACATTGATACTATTGACAGTGACAGTCGTGACAGAAGACAGGGACACGTCTGTTTGTTATCATGTCTGTTTTTTGTAATTATTAGTTAATTTAATAATATTTCCAATGCGATTTCGTATTGCACGTTGCATATATGAACTATTGTACTGAACAGAATATACATTAGTTTATTGACAACGTTTCAAGACAGGCGCTAATTGTGCGAAAGTGTTTCAAAATGTCACAGCCTAATTTACTTGAGATAGTGCCAGAACAATTATTTCAGAACTATTCTATTAGTGAAATAGACCAAGTGCAGAAGAAACTACAATATGAAATCGAGAGGAAGAGAGAAGAGTTACGTGCCATGGTCGGGTAAGAGATCTCCTGTCGCTACATCACTGTAAAACACTAGTTTTTCACAGGAAAAAGTACTGTTTTCACTGGTTTTTCCTTTAAAAAACTAGTGTTTTAACCGATCCAGTGTTTTAAAAATGTTGTGGCATTATTTGATACTTGTTACAACCACGATATATTAAGGAAAGTAGCATCAGAAATAACAAAGAATGTAAATATAGGAGCTTCTGTAGCCTACCTAGTACTGAATCTGTCTACAAAGCTGAAGGTTCCAGGGCTTGCATACCAGCAAGCATTTTTTTGTCTATATAAGTTTCTCAAGTGGCGGCCACGTACCGGAAGGCGCAGCGTGGTGGATAAGGTGGACTGATGACCTGGTGAAGGTCGCAAGAATTTGCTGGATGCGGGTGGCACAGGACCGGTCATTGTGGCAATCTTTGGGGGAGGCCTATGTTCAGCAGTGTCTTTCGGCTGATATGATGATAATGATATAAGCCTTGAACTTACTGTGGGACTAGGTTGATTTGTGTAAGATTATTCCATGATATTTCATCAGAACTGCTGGTCCTTCCTGGATGCAAATGGCTGAAGACCGGGATAAATGGAATAGTTTGGAGGAGGCCTACATCCGAAATAGGGGTTCTTGCATTGCAAGGCTCATAGTATTAAGTATTAAATAAAAGGCTTTTTTATTTTTTTATTTATTCCATGATATTTATTAATTTATTAAGTTTTTTACACTATTATTCAGAGAAAGATACAGAGACCTGATTCATGCAGCAGATACTATAGAGGAAATGAAGACGACAACAGAAAGCACCTTAAACCACATCACTGGTATGATGGAGACCTGTAAAAACCTGCATGACACCCATCTTGTTGGGTTTAAAGTTGACAAAAAGCACACACATACTCCAAGGTATAGTTTTTATTGACTGTTACAATTGTATTAGACACTAGGTATCCAGTTACCCCCTTATTCATAAACAACTCCTAACTTATAAAACCGTTAAGTATTGTTTGTCGCTTTCGGTCTTATAGACATATTGATGAGATTGAACGGGACAAACAGTACTCAACATCTTGCTAAGTTAGGACTCATGAATGATTAGGGTATAGACTTTTTTCTTGAGTGTAATAAGGATAAATATATTACGGAATTCCAATAACAATTTAATAAGGTGCATTGGCTAATTATTATTATTATCTACACTGAATTATTTTAAATAATAAATGTGTTTGAATTGCTCAAAAACATTTTTAACCCTTTACTGCATGTTGTTCCATATTTGGCAGATTTAAATTACATTCTTTATAGATGTCCAAGTTACAGATTTAAACAAATAAGTCCATATGTCCATTGCGGTAAAAGGTTAAGATTATTCTAATTTCCTAAACATAACAAAATCACTCTTTATTCTTTGTACATAGGTCACTAGATAAGTTCAGCAATATATTAGTATGTATTTTTTGTTTCATGTATGGCTATTTGTTGCAGAACTATCTAGTGATCTATGTATAGTTAAAATCCTATTTTCAGCTTCATAAATGTGAACCCAATGAATGGTATATCAGTTCAAGTGAAGATGCTAATGGAGCTGCCTGAGAAGATATGGAAATGTATTGAGGCTGAGGACTTCGTGAAGGCTACTAGGCTGTTTATAATGGCGCGGCATATCAAC
Organism: Thaumatotibia leucotreta; assembly: GCA_025490895.1. Classification (NCBI taxonomy): domain Eukaryota; kingdom Metazoa; phylum Arthropoda; class Insecta; order Lepidoptera; family Tortricidae; genus Thaumatotibia; species Thaumatotibia leucotreta. The sequence continues at coordinate 32,720 of JALPQI010005180.1, read as the reverse complement.
ACTGGTTAGTTTTATAAATACATATAATGAAACGGTTAAACTCACGTATATTCATTACACGCGACATGTTTCAGAGAGCCTAGGTCTCCATTGTCAACCACTGAGCCGAACGTTCACGCCAGACAGTCTGGCGTGAACGCGGGCTCAGTATAACACACGGGAAATATGAAAATTAGTGTTCTTTTTGTACTGACAGCAAATCTAATTCCAATTGTAATGTTACATGCATGCACCTCCTATCAGAATACTTTTCAGTTTTCTAAAATGGCTAGAGAGTTTTTTGACTACTGGGGATAAAATACTGTGTTTTCACAATTACTTCTATTTTATTTTTATTATTTAATAATAACTCGTAGGTTTTATGAAAAAGGTTACATTTTTAGGGCTCCAGCTACAAATAGGCGGCAAGAATGTAAAGCCGGGCATGCAGTCCCTCCAGCGACTGATACAAGCACAATGGAACTCCGTCTCCAACTTCAACCAGACTATCATAGATGTGTGCAGGGAGAGGCTGCAAGATGTTGACATTAGTGTGGAGGTAACTTGAGATTAGGGAGTCAGGCACTGGTCTCACCGCTATGAACTATCGGCTATAAACACGAACAAAAGATACGCACTCCCGTGTAAATAAAAGAGACACGGCGATACTCGCCCGGCGGTGATAGGCGAGTATAGCCATGTCTCTTTTATTAACACGGGAGTGCGTATCTTTTGTTCGTGTTTATAGCCGATAGTTCATAGCTTAGTAGCTTGCGGTGAGACCAGTGCCTTAACCCTGTTAAAAACTGATCTTTCATCTAATAAACTTTGGTGTCATATTATAAATCCATATTGTAGCGAACAATGGCGCCCTTTGTCCGATCTCTGACTATATTTCAAATACTTGTTCTCTTATAACATCAAACTTGGGGATTTCAAAAAAGGAGGAGGTAGTTGGGTCAAAATTCTTTTCGTTGTCTTTTTTTGTGTCCCTAAAAAACGTGACGAAGTGGTGATTTTTGTATGAGATGATGTTATGTTTTCAATTTCTGATGTATGGATTAAAATCTAGCGTGAAAAAGAAGTACAAATGCAACTGATTTTTTTATACAGGGTGTTCGTTTCGATTTGCGATAAATTAGACAGGTTACTTGGGCCATTAATAGAAGTTGTCTGGTATATCGGCTTTTGGAAAATTCGATAAAAAATATATTTTTTTGTTTTCATACATAATAAATGAAATGGTAAGTGTGAGAGAACCTTAAGAATAAAATAAAAGTAAATCTCAGGTGACTGACGGCACATGTCAAAATAAGTAACATTAGAATGCAATAAAGGTTGCAATACACATGTTCAGTGATTAAACAATTTTTTTTAATAACTCAATAACGGTGAGAGTTAAAACACTAGTATCTTAGAGAAATTAATTATATTTGACCTAAATAAGCTTCCCTTAAAGTTATAGCATATGAAGAAAAACACGCTGTATACTGAATAGAAACAGCAACTAACAGCGTGACAGAGTGGTATGAAAAAAGACGTCGAGAATAATTTGGATCCAGTTAACTGCGGTTGTTCTTGTTTGTTCTTTTTCTGTCAACTTTCCGCAACTCTACATCAATCGTGCCTATTTTGCGTAGTCCCAACGCTGGCCCAATACTTGTTGGAAGCTTCACTTACACCCTTGAATTTCTTCACGATGTTTTCCTTCGCCGTATAGCACTTGTGTTTATCAAATGATATTTCGTACATAAGTTTTTGAAAAACTCATTGGTACGCCGGGGTTTGAACACTTTGAACCCACGAACGCTGCGTAGGTCCTGTTGGCACCAAGTCGGGGTCTAAGGTCACGGCTCCAAGGACGCGGAGCGGAGCGGTGCTGTGCAAAATTGACCAATTACATTCTTCAAATTAGAATTCGAAACACTGTGATGCGGTCTCATTGGCCGAGCTCTCACGCTCCACATCAGTGGAGCCAAACCTTAATGATGGGATCTTGGAAAAAACGGTTTTTAATTTTATTAATTAGGTGATTTTGGTCAGCCTCTGTAGCCTAGTTGGTAGTGACCCTGCCTATGAAGCTGGAGGTTCCGGGTTCGAATCCCGGCGAGGGCATTATTTGTGTATTTGTTTATCACAAATATGTGTTCCTTGGTCATGGCTGTCTATGTATTTAAGTACCTATATGTATCTATCTATTATATACAGGGTGGCCCATTCAAATCGGTCAGTATGGGAAAGACTGAAACTATAAGACATACGAAGATTTGTTCTTAGGAACCATGTCACCGAATTTGATAAAAAGGAAAACTGCATTCATACATTTGAAAAATAAACTGTACCAGCCAGTTTTGAAAAAATAAACATACACTATGTCTATTCAGATATCGTTTGTGTAGGTCTTAAGCAGTAAATGTCTCTAAGAAACATGATGTCTAAAATGAATGGAATTCATTGTTTTCACGTACTTAAATTTATTTTACTTGGTGTTTATTGTGTAAATCTTAAGAAAAAATGTTTTTTTTCTCTCATATCTATCAACGCAGTTTTCCTTATTATCAAAATCAATGACATGGTTCCTAAGAACAAATCTTCGTATGTCTTATAGTTTCAGACTTTCCCATACTGACCGATTTGAATGGGCCACCCGGTATATCATCGCTTGATGGTATCCACATCACAAGCCTTAATTGAGCTTACCGTGGGACGATTTGTGTAAGATGTCCCAAGATATTTATTATTTTATTATTTATTTAAGGTGGCCAGTTCCTGTCTCACAAGCCTCTATATCCTCGACTCCCAAAGCATGGTGGAACTGCTCAACACCTTCATAAGCCTCCATAGCGATAGCAGCCTTAAGTCGACCCTTCAGTTCGAGTTGCAGCACATTCTAGAAGGAGACGTCAAGGCGCAGATTAGGGAGAAGATAGTTAATGCTGTGAAGATTGTGTTGAAGACTGTTGTGTTGGTGTACGCTTGCTTTGTGGGTGAGTTTTTGTGTGTAAACAACAGTATTGAATTTTCGTTAACGGGTCAATCACATCGGGTAATTTTTCTCGTCACACGTTGCTTTTGTTACGTTCTCCTGGGTTACCCTTAAAATCACAGTTTCATCATCATAATCATCAGCCTATGTTAGTCCACTGCTAGACGTAGGCCTCTCCTATTAACTATGCGTATAGACGCATTAGGAGGTAAATGCCCATAATCGCCACGCTGGGCAATCGGATTGGAGATCGCTGTAATGTCTCCACTATGATGACGCTGCTGCCCATCAGCAATCTTGTAGAATGGTCAGTGACACTTCAATCCCTTAGTCGACTCTTACGACACCCGCAGGAGGAGTTGGGGTGGTGACAAATGTATTCTTACTGCCGTCAGCACACGGCAAGTAAAAATCACAGTTTAATAGTAATACAATTTACAAATCTTGGATTTTTTTAAACAGTTATATGGGCTTTCCATGGTCGGTCAATCATCACTCTTCAATTTCTAACAAACTATACCACTTTTGTCTCCTAGTTGACGTGACAGAATAGCAACAAAAAGAGTGATTGATCCGACAAGCTGTCCATACAAGTACATACAGTCGACTCTTGTTATTTCAAACCTGCGATAATTCGAACCTCTCAATAATTCGAAGTTATCACGAGTTCCCTAGAAGATCTCTTGCTATTTCGAAAAAAATCAATACATTTTTAAACACTCGGTAATTCAAACAAAAAAGTAATAGCTACACAATAAAACCACGCGTCAATTCGAACTCGTGGACGTCAAACATTCGACAATTCAAAGTTTTGAGATCAGGCAAGTCCCTACATTTAAGAAAAGCTGCACGAGCATTTGTTGTTAATTAAATATTTGTTTGCCACTCAGTTAAGTTACTTTTCCGTTGGTTATGTGTACAGATTAAAAGTTTACGTTAGTTATGAGTCCTAGAAAGTATAGATGCTTGATGGTTGCTGAAAAGAAGGACTTAATCGAAAAAGTGGAAGTAGGTGGGAAGAAAAGTGAAAAAAAATGCATTTAATAAATAACAGTTGATTATTACTTAACACCTCGTACTTTAAGTTTTTTTCCCGAATATTTCCGACCATTTGATATTTCAAACTCTCGATAAATCGTAATATTTGGATAGGTCCTTCGAGTTTCGAATTAACGAGAGGCGACTGTATCGGATAGTGCAATACCGTGTAACTACCAAAACAGAATCAGTTCAAATATCAAACAATTGACACTCAAATTGATCCTAATTGAATTTGTTAGTTACGCGGTATTGGACTATACCCGACGATATCCATTACCCGTACGAAGAAATTAAGAATTTATATTTTTTTTACTTTGGAACAACCTACACGAGGGTTTGCTGGTGAAACTCGATCAAGCCAGTTTGATTCCGGTCCGCTACAACCAAATGTCATATTACCATGTTCTTAAAATGTCGCAATGTCAAAACAGATTAGTAGTAAAATGTCTAAAATTCGAAAATACGTACTTTCAGTACAAACAGCAACACAGCTAGGTATACACTTCAGAAATTGGAAATATTGTATGAAAGAGAATCACACTTACAGTCACATGTCAGTCACATAGGAATGTTGAGCCACTTGGCAAAGGATGCAATTTGGTCGTGTAATATTATGGGTTCGGTATTTTTCGTTAGTAGGCACGATAGCGACATTTCCGATGGTCCCCGATGATATGTCATCGAAACTTTGTTGCGTCAAAATTCAGTATTGAAAACTAGTTGACATAATAAAAATTCCTTCATCTACGAAAATTAAGAATTAGCTATCGGCCATTATTAGACTCTAGATGTCGTTGTTCCTAGTGGAAACTGGATAACGACATTTCTTCATAGATTTGTCTAAAACCGTTTAGTAATATATTTATGTTTTCTTCAAATCGGATGCCATGATTTATCTAACATTAATAGGCGAGGTATTTTTTCAAGTAAAGATATTTTTTTATAAGTAGCCATGTTATCGGGCAATTTTAAGTTATTTTTTTAATTGACAGAGACAAATGCTATTGCTGTCTTTATTATCATTCGTCACATCTCTTAGTTGACGTTAGTTGAGTACTTATGTAACCTTTGTGGAAATATGGTAGATTGACGTTTGACAGTCTACCTATAATCCTTTAATCTGTCAGTAGCCATACAAATGTTTAATAGAGACTTCATAGTTTCTGGCTGAAATTCTAACTTTGAAAAAATATCTGACAGTGACAGCCATTGAAAGGAAAATGAACGAAAATTTCTACATAGCAGCTTAGCAGTCAAATTACCGGCTGAACGAAGTTAGATTGACGTCTCCAGGACTAAAGCGGATGTGATATATAACGTAACTATAGTAACGTAAGCTTCCGGAAAAATCGCGTTCAATCATTGGATGAACGTATTTGTTATTACGTAACCATGGTAATGTCACCTTCCGAAGAAACCGCGAGCGATCATTGGTTAACCGTAGCAATGCCGCCCCATTGGTCAGCAGAGTTCGGCCGAAGTCGTGATATCAGTCTCATAAGATTTCGGAACCCGATTTGTATTATTCGACCAAGTTGCGAACAGTGCGAACAATCAACATTCCCGTGTATTATTTAATTTGAAGTTGACATAATATAAATATATTCATCTCTTTCATTTTCTCTCTGCTCTGTCTTTAATGGTCAGTTAGGAGTGTTGCTGTTTGTACATCTAAATGGCAAAATGACATTGGCATATTACATCTAATATCCGAAATGTGTTAGTTTCATATTTCATAATAACGGACTCATTCCTCCCGCGGACGGTCCGTCTGTGGAATGAGCTCCCTGCCGAGGTTTTCCTGTTGGACTACAGTATGGGGTTCTTCAAAAGAGGAGTGTACAAGTTCTTATTGGGTCGGCAACGCGCATGTGACACCCCTGGGGTTGCAAGCGCCCATAGGCTACGGTGACTGCTTTCCATCAGGCGGGCCGTATGCTTGTTTGCCACCGACGTGGTATAAAAAAAAAAAAAAAAAACAAAATTTAAAACGACAGATTCTCGACAGGTTATTTACAGTAAGTTATATTCCTTGCACTGTGTTTTATTATCAATTTTAGCATTAAATTGGTTAAATAATGCGAACTATTTATGAAAAACTAAATTGAATACAGTTTTCATGGATACTGAATTTTAGACATTTTGAGAAAGTGAAGTTTTGGTTTTAAATTAATTTGGTTTTTAGACATTTTGGGAATACGGCAATTTGAGAACTAGGTTCAAGTCATTTCAAGTTTTAGACATTATGAGATTTATGAGACTAATCTTTTTTGGGATTTCGACGTTTTAGGAATATGGTATTTGGTTGTAGCGAACCGGTATCGCCAGTTTTTGAAATACGGACTATATGACACTTACGTGAGGTTGTCATTTCAATGAATAATTATCTCGACTTATCGGGTTTCCAGGCAACCTTCAATATGTTAGTAACTCTTGAGGTAAAACTGTCCACATATAATAGTATAAAACCTTCCTATTCCTTGATTAGCATTTTTATAGTGCCTAATATTTATCCTGTTTCAGAAAATAATGGAGGCGCTGTTTTAGCTAAGTTGAAGGATTTATACCGAAAGGATTCAGAGAGTTTGGTAGAGATGGTGCAATTTAGCGACCCGTCGGCGTTGAAACTGCTGCCACCTGTTATCGCCAACTATAGGTTAGTTTAACTTTTTAGACGTCTCGTCAAAGTCAAATAAAAGGCTTACCCTCTTTTTAAATTTATAAAAGTCTCCTAAGTTAGCAAGCCGATATTGTTTGTTTCTTTCACTTTTATTGACATTATTGATAAGATTTTTTTTTAATTTATTTATAGACTGATATTTTTAACTTAACAACTATACATTATAATTATGCTCGCCAAACTGCAACGTTTGATGGCGAGATGCGCTCGTTTTTTATACTTATTCTACATTAAATTATTATTACTTAAAATCTTACAGTTGAATCACTTTTTTTCGAGAGGACGTGACTTTAATTTACTTTTAATCGTTGACTTAACTTAGGATTTTCTCTTAATATACTTATTTTATTTAATATTTTAGGTACTAGGTATTTGGAGGTCCTCTTGCCATAGTAGTCCTAATGGGACAAACGATACTTATCGGAAAAGAGGGTTATTTATTCATCAACCTATCCCGGTCCACTGCTGGACGTAGGGTAGGCCTCTCCTCTTACTTACGCATATGGACGCATTAGAAAGTAATGCCTATAATCGCCACGCTAGGCAATAGCAGTATTGTGTCCATTACGATGACGCTGCTGCCCACCACCAATCTTCAATAAAATGCTCAGTTGCGGTGGTCAAAAGGGAAGAGTTGCGGTGGTGACAAATGTATTCTTACTGCCGTCACCAGGCGGCGAAAGCATCTTAATATTTTTTTGTACTCCAGCACTTAAATCTGTCAATTAGATGATTGTCAGCGGTATCCAAATTAACGTCATTTGAGTAACGATAAGAAAGTCTATTTGTCTATAGGTTCATATGATAACTGCTGAGCAGTAATCATATGTATATAGGAGTTCTGTTATTTTTATTCTCTAAGGACAACTTCCATGTATAAGGTTTGTTTTCATTTGCAGTAGCTTTTAAAAATAGGTTTCATTTTTAGTTTCATGATTTAAATCAACATGTAAAAATAATCTGAAATACGTTTTGATAAATTAGATTTTACAAAACGATGGTAAAAACCATAATTCTATCATATAATTTTATTATTTTTACATTTGACATTTAGATATTCTTGAACGCAACCACATTTTTCGTAATTGATAACCGGCTTTTTTTACTTTTTATTTTGTCTATGGCATGTTCGGTATAATGTGTAATGTGTTCGAAATTTGTAAATCTTGGTAAAAATATTCTAGCGTTTTTTTTTTTTTTTTTTTTTTTTTTTTAAATACCACGTCGGTGGCAAACAAGCATACGGCCCGCCTGATGGAAAGCAGTCACCGTAGCCTATGGGCGCTTGCAACCCCAGGGGTGTCACATGCGCGTTGCCGACCCAATAAGAACTTGTACACTCCTCTTTTGAAGAACCCCATACTGTAGTCCAACGGGAAAACCTCGGCAGGGAGCTCATTCCACAGACGGACCGTCCGCGGGAGGAAGTTCCTCTGAAACCGCACGGTGCGCGACCATTTAGGTTGCAAGGTGTGAGGATGAGCGCCCAGTCGGTGGCGAGCGGTGCGATGATGAAAAGTGGACGTTGGCATCATGTCGAACAGTTCTTCAGAGCACAACCCATTGTACAGACGATAGAACACACATAAGGAGGCGAAGTCTCTCCTTAGACTTAAGGGTTCAATACCGCCTGTGAGTCTGGGATCGTCGACTATTCGGACAGCTCGTCTCTGAACCGAGTCAAAGGGTGCAAGCTGGTATACAGGTGCTCCTGCCCAGAGGTGACAGCAATACTCCATATGGGGTCTGACTTGCGACATATATAACAGAAGTCTTTGCCCCGGAGTAAAGTATCCCCTCGCTTTATTGAGCACCCCGAGCTTTTTGGATGCCAGCGTAGCTTTTCCCTCTAGGTGACATCGGAATTGGACGTCGTTGGAAATGTCGACTCCGAGGATCCCAATACTCCCTGACATGGTAAGAGCTGTGTCTTGGAACTTTGGAGCCACAGTAAATGGGGTTTTTTTAGCGGTAAACGCGCAAACTTGTGTCTTTGTGGGGTTGAACCTGACTAGGTTATCCCGACCCCATAACGAGACTCTAGATAAAGTGTTCTCGATGTCAGACACAAGTTTTCCGCGACTTTCCAGTACCACAGAGCGAGGGATATTAGCACGGCCTGTGTAAAAAGTATCCCCAGTACTGTCATCCGCATAGCAATGGAGGTCGCCGATAGACAATGATATGCAGAAGACATGTCATTGATATGCAGAAGGAACAGCGTTGGGGATAGCACAGAGCCTTGCGGGACGCCAGCGTTTATGTCCATGCTACCAGAGCAGCTACCGTCTACTACGGCACGAATGCGTCTGCCGGACAAAAAGCTAGCAATCCATCTGCATAATCCCTCGGGCAGTCCATAAGATGGCAACTTCGACAAAAGGCCCCTATGCCAGACCCGATCGAACGCCTTCGCTATATCTAGGCTGACTGCCAAAGCCTCGCCTTGACTCTCAATGGCTGATGCCCAGCGGTGAGTGAGGTACACTAGAAGATCACCGGTAGAGCGACCGTGGCGAAAGCCATACTGGCGGTCGCTTATAAGATCGTGTTCTTCTAGGTAACCAAGGAGCCTAGCGTTAACTATACGCTCCATGACCTTAGAGAGAAGGGAGGTGATAGCGATAGGCCTATAATTCGATGGATCCGATCTGTCACCCTTTTTTGGAACAGGGTGCACAAGGGCCGTCTTCCACGAAGATGGAACTTCCCGTTTGATACTGGAAAGAGCGAAAAGACGCGTTAACACAGGACACAACTCAGGAGCACAACGTTTAAGCACCACTGCAGGTATGCCGTCTGGCCCGCTCGACTTGTGAACGTTTAACGACAGCAACTCCCGCCGAACATCTTTCTGGGAGATGCGAATTTCTGGCATGGAATGTGCGCACCGCGGGATGGTAGGCGGTATAATGCTGCCGTCATCGCTCACAGTCGAGTTCGAGGCAAAAAGAGCACCTAGAAGATCGGCTTTCTCTTTTGCACTATGGACCAGATTACCGTCAGCATTTCGCAGTGGTGGCAGGGACGACCGACAAAAGTTTCCCTCGGCAGCTTTGGCAAGTGACCAGAAGGCCCTACTCCCGGAAGGGTGGCCTGCAAGCTTCTCGCCAAATCTGCCGACAAAATCAAATTTTGCTCTGGCAACAGCTCTTTTGCAGGACCTCGAGGCAGCATTCAGTCTGCGTTTCGCATCAGAGACGTTCGGATCCTTATCAGTTACGGCCTTGGTCCAAGCCCTGTAAGCAGCCTGCTTTTGAACCGCAGCTTCTTTACAGGGCCGGTTAAACCAAGGTCGCTTCTTTGCTCCTGTAGCGATTAGTGAGTTGGGAATGAAACAGTCCATTCCCAGCTGTATCGTCTCGGCGACATTAGTCGCACAGGAGTCAAGATCATCCGATGCGAAACAGAGCTGCCTCCAAGGGTACGAAGCGTAGAATTCACGCAATCCGTCCCAATCTGCTGACCCGTACTGCCAAACGCGACGAGTAGTAGTAGGTCGCGGTGGTTCTCGCTGCGCGCAAGGCAAATTTGTCCGGATAAGGCAGTGATCGGACGAGCCGAGAGGTGCATTTACTGCGATGGTGTATCCGTCCGGATGCGTGGTCAACAGAAGGTCAAGCAAGGAGCTCGTATGGTCCTCGATATCTGGTATTCTCGTGGGAGAACGTACCAGTTGTGAGAGCCCATAGGCCAGAGAAAATTCGTGAGCAGACCTTCCCGCAAAGTCGGTGGACCGGGAGCCCAGCCACTCAACGTGGTGGGCATTAAAGTCCCCCAAAATCACCAGCTCCGCGGATGGGTACTGCTCAAGCACTCTGTCGGATGTCGACTGTATGTGCTCGAAGAGTCGTGTTGTCTCTGTGTTGCCACTGTGAGACCTGTAAAGGCACGCGTAGACTCTGGTGTGGCCGCCGTAGTCCACACGCACCCACAAAACTGACAGGTCCCTGTCTTCAAAGGCAAGAAGACGACGACAGCATACATCCTGCCGGGCGTACATACATACACCAGCGTGTCTCACGAACTTACGATATATCCGCCGGGCAGGATATTTGCGTCTCCGTGAGGAAAAGTATGGTCGGCTGCGCAGTTTCCAGGTGGCAGTGGACTGCGTTTAGGTTAGAGTGGATACCCCTGATGTTGCAGTAGTCCACTTGTGTGGATGGAGATGCCGCTGATAGTCCAATCTTTTTCTGTTTTCGCGCCATTATAGTGGGTGTACTTAATCCTAAGAAGGGTTCGGAGTGCCGACGACTCAAGGGACAAACAAACGGAACAAATCTGGCAGGGGACAGCGCAGGTAGTGCGGTCTGCAGGCACGGCGTACGGAAGGGCCCCCGGTCCCCCCCTGTGGCAGCGACCGGGTCCACTCCGGTCTCCTCCTCCGGCACGGCCACTACTCCAGGGATTTTGCGCAGGTTGGCGGTTCAGCCTCCCAGGGCGGAGATTACGTGGTTCCTGGGTTCGGGAACCCTACTGACCTACGGGCGGCCAGCGGTCAGCCGTTTCACCGGGTCTCCCTGATAGCCGCACCTGCATGCCGCGCCAACACAGGCCGAAGCCAGTATTGTCAGTTCCGTAGGTCCCCCCGTCGGCAGCACTCCGCACCCTCGTTGAGCCTGGCTACCTTACTCACCAGCAGGAACACAACACTATGTGTAGGGGATAGTGTTATTTGGCTGCGGTTTTCTGTAAGGCGGAGGTACTTGTTTGTTTGGTCGAAGTGATTGTGCAAAAGTTAATTAATTCTGAGTGATTCAGATGAACTGATGATCAAATACTGGGATTTTACTTAAACTAAAGAACAAAATTATTGATTTACTTTTTTTACTCTTAGTTGTGTGTAGGTAACTACGTGTTTATTGGTATTAAATATTCCTATTAATTCTTTAAGTAGGTATGTAACTCATTTTATAGGTATGTATTTGGCTGTCGTAGAAAAAGTATTGTATACAATCATAATATGAAGGCTAATATAAGTCTCGTACCTTACTTAGGCCACTCGGCAAGCCTCGTTCGTGACCTAAACCCGGTACTCAACTACTATATAGCCTTCATATTGTTACAATTATATAAAATACTAACGTAATTCCAGATTATCAGCAAACAAAGAACTCCAGGGCCTGGCTAAAGACGAAATAACCACTTGCGTCCAAAAATGGAGCGTCTGTGTCAAGTCTTTCATAGACGACAACGTCAAAAGTCTACTACAAAACGTCACAAGGGTCAAAATGCTACATGAGATTAGAGAAGAGGCGTTTAAGATTGGTAAGAAAATAACCCCCTTATTTATAAACGTCTGCTAACTTAAGCCGCTAATAATTGTTTGTCCCTTTTGGTCTTAACAATGTGTCCATAAGAGCAAAAGGGACAAACAATTATTAGCGGCTTGTTAAGTTAGCAGACGATTATGAATCCTTGTTCATGGGTCAGAATTTAAGGCTGAGATTATACAGTCACGTGTAATAATATGTATACATTTCGGAACGTATGTCAAAGGTATGATGATCAAAATCGTATACATATTAGGGCTTGTGCATAAATCACGCGAGGTCCTATAGGGGGGGAGGGGGTCGAAGAAAACATCACGAAAGATCACGGTAGGGGAGGGGGGGGGTACAAGGAGACCTCACGTGTATTTTTTTACGATGAACAAACTAAGAAATATTGTCAATTTCGGCTAGCGAACGTGAAAAGTTGAATGAAAAAAATACACGTGAGACTGCTAGGGGGGGGGGGGGGGGCTAGCCAAGAAACTCACCAAACATCACCATGGGGGTGGGGGGGGGGTCAAAAAGTAGCCAAAAAAACATCACATGATTTATGCATGAGCCCTTATTAGACCCGACCGTACCTGTGAGTTGTTGACTAAAGGTTCTCGGGTAAAGGCCGACGTAATTGGCCTATATGGCGAATAGGGTCAATCACGTCGGCCGAGAGTACTCCAGATGAGGATCCTCTTAATGGGTTCAATCATCTACTAGCTACCTGTGTCGCTATAGTTGTGCATCTAGCGAGGTAAGTACGGTATCACTAAACGAGAGTGTTAGAAGCCCGACGCCGTAGGCGGAGGGCTTTTCATGACCCGAGTTTGTATTCCGCTTACCGACCGCGATGGATACAATCGTCACGCTTGCGGACAAAAAATATCTTTTAAGACAAAATTATTAGATGAAGTAATAACATTTATATCCCCCGCTGTGCATGCAAGCAATGGCGCGCTTAGAAAGCAAGTGTGATGAAATAGTATATTACGACAAGTGCGAAAAACAGGAAAATGAAATTCGTATCTCGTGTCGATTTAAAACACTCCCTTCTGTTGTTTGCACGTGTCTCCTTTATGCACGTGTCTCGTACGACGTTTTTTTAGTACAGATGGCCCTCGGAAGTTTTGGACCTGACGTCAAATGATCCACTTCTCGCACTAGCGCCTAAAAAAGGCACTATCTGTACTAAAATAGTACATTACGACACAAGTCCGAAAAACATGAAATTCGAAACGAGTGGCGACACGTTAGCCTAAAAAATACACCATCTGTACAGTTCGAGAAATATAAATTGAACGTTTATTTCTACTATAATGTAGGTAGAAAGTTACCAATTTATATTTCACGAACTATACTAAAAAATACTTTTAAGTGTCGTGTCGATTTAAAACATCGCCACTCGTTTCGAATTTCCTGTTTTTCGCACTTGTGTCGTAATGTACTTTTAAACCTCTTCAGTCTCACGTTAGTTATAATTCTAAAACGTTTTGTTCCAGAAACTCCCGAAAACTGGAGCGCCATATGCTCATCCCTCGACATCCCGGAAGTCCATGTTTGGTGCCATTACTTCCAACCCCTTCTCACATCCAGGGTCAAATTAATCATAGACTCCCGCTGGTCCAAACTTTACGACGCCTTCAAGACTCAGATATTGGTCGATTTAACTAGGTCGGATAGTGACGGCGAAATTGATATAAATTGGTTCGTGTGGAAGGACCTTATTGGTGATACTGTTATTGAGACGAGGGGCGAAGTGATAAAAGTCATGAATTCGCTTATGAGAGGTGAGTTATATAAAATAGTACATTGTGCATCTAGGGAGGTAAGTACGGAATTACTAACCAGAGTGTTAGATTATCTTTTATGACTCGAGTTAGTATTTCGCTTACCGACCGTGATGCATACAATGTTTTTTAATCACACTTGCCGACAAAAAAATAAGTTTTAAGAAATAACATTATTAAACGACGTACTGACATTTCTATTACTCCCTAGGGAATTTCACTTTTCTATTATTCCCGCTGCGCGCGCAAACAATGGCGCGCTTAGGTAGCAAGTGTGATGAAAAAGTTTGTACGCAATTAAGACGGAACATTCTGGCTCATTATCAGACATCGAAATTCTGGTAGCATTTTTGAGCTGTCATAAGGACTTCTCGTTTATCGACTACCGATTATACATATGTATATCGATAAATACTGAATATAATGTAAAATAATTAGGATTACAAGTAGAAGTTAACAATAGGCGATCTCGCTTAGATAAACTTGAGTGGCTGAAAATGTTAAATAGCAATTCTCGTAGCAATTTCTTCCGAAAAAGGTTTAATAGCCATAAGAAATCCACAAATATTAATAAGGATTAATAAAATAGTATTATTTTAATTTCTATTTATAATTTCCTAAAAATTGGTATCTAAAGGTTATCTAAAAGAGATCGCTCATTAGCGATAAGACCAGGCGGTGTTTACTTCTATTTGTAATCATAATTATTTTACATTATATTCTGTATTTATCGATATACATATGTATAATCGGTATTCGATAAACGAGAAGTCCTTATGACAGCTCCAAAATGCTACCAGAATTTCGAAGTCTGCTCATTACAATAGGAATGTATTAATTTAAACTTTCGTGAGACATCATCATCAGCCTGTGATAGTCCACTGCTGGACGTAGGCCTCTCCTATTAACTATGCGTATAGACGCATTAGGAGGTAAATGCCCATAATCGCCACTCTGGGCAAACGGATTGGAGATCGCAGTAATGTGTCCACTATGATGACGCTGCTGCCCATCATCAATCTTTTATCAAATAATAGTCAGTGACACTTCAATCCCTTAGTCGACTCTTACGACACCCGCAGGAGGAGTTGGGGTGGTGACAAATGTATTCTTACTGCCGTCACTACACGGCCAACGGTTCGTGAGACATAATAACATTAATAACTATAAAAAACGTCGCGCGTAGTGACTAAATATACGTGAGTTTAACCATTTAATTATATTTATAATAGGAATGTCCCTCCAAGACCGCGGAATCACAAATAACCTAGAAAAACTCTGTCAAGACCTAGACAGCGAGCTACAGAAACTTCTAGAAGATCTTCGGGTGTACCTCTACAGAGAGAAGAAGGGGGCAAAGCTGCTATTCACGTATGACGATGAGGAGGATCTGGCACAAATGTACAGCGATAGAGAAGATATTGAAATGTATTTGCGGCATACGGCCGATAGTACTTTAGATAGGTAAGGTTTTGTAATATACAGGGTGTAAGTCTAATACGGGCGAAGCTCTTAACTGGCGTTAGTTCACGACATAATAAGTACATTCAAATAACTTTTTCTTAAAATTAGAGCAACAAAATTTTCCATACAAAATAATTCGGCGCGCAATGTAGAGCAACATACGCGAGTTCAGCACTCGTTGACAGCTAATTTCAAAAGCAGATGACATATCTGCCATATCAACAAAAACAAATGTTCGTACCTACATTGCTGCTCCGATAATCTTAAAAAAATTCTGTAGGGTCATAATTAAGAGTAACTTTAAAAAAACCTTGTAATCATGATTACACTAATGAATCCCATGCCTGGTTTAATTGATCGCCCGTATTAGATTTACACACTGTATAAGCACTCGAAACCAGGAATCACCATGAAAGTCCCTTTAACCATTCTTTTGGCAACGTAAACGTACGTTTGGCAATGTAATGCACATAATTTTCGGGATGTTATTTTTTTAATAGAATTTTTAGCGTTACTCAATAGAGGACACACGTTTTTTTTTTTTCGGAAAATGTCCCTATTGCAAAATCCCACGTGCAAATGCTGTTATGATTGATTTGATAAACGAACATTGGTCAAGCTGGAGGGAAGGAAAAAATATTTTTCACTTCTCATGCTCAAAAAGTGCACCTATATGACGTGGGTAGACGACATAAAATCGCATTTTATGGTCTAGAAGAGCATAAAAGTATTTTTTTTCTAAGGCTAAGGTCCCAAACAGACAAACAGTTAAAACATATTGCACGGTTTTATTGAGCAATAAAATAGTGCAGCTCACAAAACTTGTATATTATTTTATTTATACGAGTATAAGTACAATATTAGAATTCTGTATTTTCTGTCATTAAATTTAGTAAATCTAAATCACATAAAATAGATATCGATTATCGCTCAAAAATGCTCCGAAATATTTGAGTTGGCAGAAAACCGAGCAACTGAAACTCTGATCACAGGTTGAAAACTAAAATAAAAAATGAGTTGGCGGGTATCGGTTATATATTTTTCTTCTTTCGCTTTACGACAACTTCGTTGTGTAAATTGCGGTAAAAATGTGTTTTACTTTCCTCGCAAACGAAGTGAAAAGCAGAGTGTACAACAAGGGCATAAATGTCAATTTTTATCCTCGTCTACTATTTTGGTCTTCGCTTCGCTCAGACCGAAAAATTGCCTCTGTTAAAAATGGGTCACTTTATGTACTATATACACCTTGTTGTACAATCTACTATTTCAAAGATTTGCATTTTATTGGTTGACTGTTTGTGATGGCGTCAATAATATTTTAGAGACGAGTCATTCTGTGAAAGATAAATTTTGCAGTTTGATCATAGCATGATCTAATTAAATCAGGACTTTAATTTAAAGTCGGCATGCCTAAACGAAAAAACAATAGTTTATGTCATATTCATGTATTTCTTTCCTTTGCAGCATGCTTCAATACATAAAAGCATGCTTCGACGAACCAACCCTCCAATCATCAGAACTCCAGAAAAAAACAACAGCCATTTACACCGCCCGTTTCATTCAAGCGATTCCAATCATTATGACTAATCTACGCAAGTGCTATATTCCTGAAGCAAACGTCATTACCGTGGACGAAACCGGTTTAAAGAGATGGAATGACTTATGTGGGTTGTTGAAGCAAAAGTGTTTGGGTTGTTGGGCGATATGGGTGGACATTGTGGTGGAGAAAGTGGCGATATTGATTAAGGATTTGCCGCAAGAGTTTACGTTGGAAGCGAATGTCGATTATTTGATGATGGTATGTGTTGATGAAAATTGCTTACTAGTCTTATAGGTGTATGTTGTTGTTGTATTCTGGTCATTTTTTTCCGCAACTCGACATCAAACGTGCCTATTTTACGTGGTTCCAACGCTGGCCCAGTACTTGTTGGGGACTTATACACCCTTGAATTTCTTCGCAGATGTATGCAGGTTTCTTCACGATTTTTTCCTTCACCGTAAAGCACTTGCGAATATCAAATGATATTTCGGTACAAATTATACAAATAATTATAGGTATATCTTTCTTATCGTATTTTAACAAAAACGAAAGAAATTGTTACATCAACAATTTAAGTCCATAGTTTTATATTGAATGTGAGAAACAGTACCACATGAACAATAATTTATTGACTCGGACCGGTTTCCGCGAAAACCTAAGGGAATGAATTACGAAATAAATCTCATATTTTAAAGACAAACGGGTCTTAATCGCGTAAACTTACGTTTAATTATATCCTGACGTTTCGGGCATGACGTTACACCCGTGGTCACAGGCAGACTCAGATATAATTAAACGTAAGTTTACGGGATTAAGACCCGTTTGTCTTTAAAATATGAGTGATAATCGTGAAAGTTTAAATCGAACTAAATTTGTCTGATAGTCAACCAAAAATATGGTCTACCATTTTAACCGTAGGTATTCTTTGGGAATAAAGCCGAAAAGTATAAGACTGTACCTTTTTTGTAGGTTTCTACACGGCACATGCATATCCTATTGCGGGGGTCAGCTAAAACTGTATAACAGCGTATTTTATAATTTTATTATTTTTATCAGTTTTTTGCACTTTTTTATCTTAAATGGGTAACGATTTGTGACGACAATAATCAATATGAGATCAAGCGGGACAATTGCAACTATGAGGTAAATCCGACTAATTGAAATTACCTACTCTTAACTTGTAAAAAGATCATACGTACCTACTATTATATTGAGTTACTTTTGAAATAAAGCAAAGAATGTTCTAGGTATCTTCCAAAAGTTCTTAAAAACAGATTAAAAGTCCATTAGTTGAAATTACCTCATAGTTGTATTTGCCCCGCTTGACCTTGCAAGAAATTAAAAACGCTTTTTTTATTTAGGCATTAATTTACTGTAACTTTCCTTAAAATCGTTACAGCAATGGGACATCATAAAAATAGAAGAAAAAGACGACGAAGGCAAAACTATAGAGTCCACAATCAAAGTACCGGCCGGACCTTCTCTAAAACTACAAGAATACCTCTACGCCGTCAGTAGATTACTAGACGAAGTCGTACCACATACATTACCCTTAGAAATCCACACATTATTTATAGAGAAAATAACTACTATCACTTTCGCACACTACGATAAAGTGATAAGAGAAAAAGAGGCGGATATAAATCAGAGATGTGCGCTTCAATTGCTTATGGACGTTAGGCATTTGACCTTATTGCTTGTGCCGCGAGAGAATAAGAAATCTATGGACTTTTCTCATGAAATTTGCGAGTTTTTAAGGTCGAAAATAGACCCGTTCGACTATGATGTTTTTTATCCGTATGTGCAGACTAATTTGAAGAGATCCGTTCAAAGAGTTCAGGTGAGTTTATGAGGATTTATTCAACCGACCTTTGTTCATATATGAATCTTTATCGGAGAGCTAAAAGTTTTATTTTCATCACACTTGCTGTCTAAGTAGAGAGAAAAGTGAAATTCCCTAGGGAATAATAGAAATGTCAGTAAGTCATTTAATAATATTTTGTCTTAAAACTTATTTTTTGTGGGCAAGGATGAAAAACATTGTATGCATCACGGTCGGTAAGCGGAACACTAACTCGAGTCATTAAAAGCCTTCTAACACTCTCATTAGTAATTTCGTACTTACCTCCCTTGATGCACAACTTTAAGATATCGAATATTATTTTTTTTTACATTATAATATTAAACTTTCGTGAGACTTAATAACTGTAAAAATAACTAAACGGGTAAACTCGTTTAATTATATTTGGAATGCTAAAAGTTTGAACTGGTTAGTGGTTGATTTAATGTGGAACTAATTTATACTGACAAAATAGAATCGAAAAGCCGTGTAGTTAGATAAATTGTTAATTTTGTTAAGCTTCCTATACTTAATCAACTTTTCAATAAACAATACAAGATATAGGTATGTAGTTATGTTACTAAATGTATTATGTTTTGTAACATAACTATCTATATATTTAAGTTAGATACAATACAACCTATACTAGTGGATATAGTTGACCAAATAAAATGAATTCATAGCTAACAAACTCTCTTCAATAATTTTCAGACTTTGCTCGGCAGCCTTATTCTACAGCACGGCCAACTAACCGGTATAATCGGCCCTAAACCGGTTTGTTCCGGAGGGAGCGGCGACAGAGCCGCTGCTTTACTTGCAGCCGGGAACGCTCATTGGTTCTCACTGCTACCTGTAGCAACGCAACCTAGCCGGGAGAAACAAGAGAAACCGGTACGTTACATAGGCATGCTTACGGTAGACTAATCGGTATAAGAGAAAAACCGGTATGTTTCATAAGTTTAATCGGACCTAAACCGGTTTGTTCCGGAGGGAGCGGCGACAGAGCCGCTGCTTTGCTTGCAGCCGGGAACGCGCATTGGTTCTCACTGCTACCTGTAGCAACGCAACCTAGCCGGGAAAAACAAGAGAAACCGGTACGTTATATAGGCATGCTTAATACGGTAGACTTATCGGTATAAGAGAAAAACCGGTATGTTTCATAAGTTTAATCGAACCTAAACCGGTTTGTTCCGGAGGGAGCGGCTACAGAGCCGCTGCTTTGCTTGCAGCCGGGAACGCGCATTGGTTCTCACTATTACCTGTAGCAACGCAACCTAGCAGGGAGAAACAAGAGAAACCGGTACGTTACATAGGCATGCTTAATACGGTAGACTAATCGGTATAAGAGAAAAACCGGTATGTTTCATATGTAGGGGTCGGAAACTTTAAAATTAACATATATGGGAAAACTTTAGCCAATAAATATACGAATATTATTGAAAAATCTGTATCTAATTTTATTCCCTATCTCGAAATCTTCAACTTACAATGTGTGGGTGTGTAGATATGTATATTTTATGGATGTATGTGCTATGTCAAGTCCACTTGAGAAGTTTTGTTAAAGTTTTGCACCTATAGTTCTGACCCCTAGTTATGACTTCTTATACAATTAACCAGCATAGGGCCTATTGCGTAAGAAATATTAACTAATATTAGAAGCGGATATCTCTGTCTAGTAAGAGAGTTAGAAAAGAGACTTCCGCTTGTAATAATTTATGCAATAGGCCCATAATCGGTTCTTTATTTTATTTTATTTATTTCAACCAACTTGTATTTACAGTTTAACCATACAAGTTATAGGTTACTTAAAAATTTACTTAAAACTATTTACATTTATTAGCTTTCGGTTATTATTATTATTTATTAATGCACATTAGTGGCGATTATGGGCATTTACCTCCTTGCGTTTATACGCATAGTTAATAGGAGAGGCCTACATCCAGCAGTGGACTAACATAGGCTGATGATGATGATGATGATTAATACACAGGCCGCTTATGCTACTTGCATATCAATGCCCACATTGTGTTTTGTTTACTTAGAAAATGTTTCTAGAGTCTGTTTTTAAAACAGTTATGCAATCATTTCATTCAGAAAATTGGTCGTACTTTGCTTGGGCTTAAATAAGTTGATGAAAAACTGCGGTCATATATAACATGGACGTCTAACGCCAGCTCAAAAATGCCCGCAAAACCAATTCATCAATTGTGCCAAGATGGGCAGGACGTAGCGCTTTTCGTGACACCGCGCATATTTCGGCGCAACATCTTTGACAAATGTTTATTGAATATCGTCAATCAAAATTTTGATGGACCCATCACAACAATTTTCAAGTGGCGATTGAAGTTTTTATAGGTTGACATTCAAATTCATTGCCGTGACGCATTGAACAGGGGGTGACACTTGTAAACTAAAATTTAGGACCGCTTTTGAAAGACAATTTAGTATGGCGTGCGGCATCCATGTTTTATTTGTTTATAGATGAAAAATTAGAAATAAATATGAACCATCTGTTATATTGTATTATCCCTCTTCCTCGTAAGGGCTACCATACTATTTTCTTTAAATCCTATTTTAAACCGTGCTTTGTAAGGAATAGCGGTGAATCTCTTTTGTTTGTAAAATAAATCAAAGGAAATGCGACTTTACATAACAACAAGAATGGAGTGTACATTGTAATGTACATTGGGCCTTACGAGGATAAGTGTACTAGAGAGAGTGTTGTGAAATTCTAATTAAATTAAATTCTAATAGTTCCAACGGATTCATCCCTCTCTGGAGCGGTGTTGGTATGAATAGTGTGACAGTGTATTGATTTGAACTTTCACGATTATCACTCATATTTTAAAGACAAACAGGCAGAGTCTGCCTGTGA
Source organism: Thaumatotibia leucotreta (assembly GCA_025490895.1). Taxonomy (NCBI): domain Eukaryota; kingdom Metazoa; phylum Arthropoda; class Insecta; order Lepidoptera; family Tortricidae; genus Thaumatotibia; species Thaumatotibia leucotreta. The sequence continues at coordinate 11,261 of JALPQI010005180.1, read as the reverse complement.
CCACGGGTGGAACGTCATGCCCGAAACGTCTCAGGAGATAATTAAACGTAAGTTTACGCGATTGAAACCCGTTTGTCTTTAAAATATGAGTGTGAAAGTGATACGAGATATCGTGACAACCAAAACTCACTCAGTAACAAATACCGATTCCGATCCTGTACAGACATACGACGTTGATAAGAGTAGTGACAGTTTTTATAACGAGTTTTGGTTGTCAATGGACGATAAACGTAAAATATAACAACTTAATCGAGGCATGAGAATTAATTTTTTTAGTACAGACGGTGTACTTTTTGGGCTCTAGTGCGAGAAGTGGGTCATTTTACGTCAGGTCCAAAACTTTGGAGGGCCATCTGTACTAAAAACGTCGTACGAGACACGTGCAAAAACGAAATTCGTAACTCGTGTCGATTTAAAACACTCCCTATCGGTCGTGTTTTAAAACATCGCCACTCGGTTCGAATTTCGTGTTTGTCGCACTTGTGTCATAATGTACTATTTCCTAACTAGTACGGAAAAGTAAACTTTGCGCTTTCTCTTTTTAAGACACTTGTTATGAAAAAAGTCGTTCGATACACGTGTAAAAACTTATTTTTAACTCGGGTGATTGTCGCCCTCGTTACACTCGGGCTCCAACTTTCACCCTCGTCGAAAGAAAAATTTTTTGCACTTGCATCGAAATGTACCTAATATTATTGAGTGGGTTGGTTTACTAATTTATCATTTAACTGTCATAGTTCCTTCTTTAAGAACTCGATCCTGATACCTGTCGGTTCACATACATTCTTATCTAAAAGTAAATTTCAGGTAAACAAATGCTGATTCAGACGATAACTGCGTTCCCTTAAATCACGTCCACTAAGAACTGACAATTTTATTGTAAGGATTGACTTCTTGTCTGTCGAGAACAATTATTTGATATTTCTCGTATAGGTAATTTTACCAGAGTTGAGGTGAATAACACACACATCCAAATGAAGTACTAATTGCAAAAAATGTAGTGAATGAATGAATGACTTGCGTCAAAATCTTGAAGCAAATCCCTTGAACAAACTTTTTGGTCAATCTTACAGTTGCAATTGGGTTTGCTGTCAGTACAAAAAGAACACCAATTTCAAATTCCCCGTGTGTTGTACATGACATGTTGATGTGTGCTTGACCTCAACTCTCGTGGAACTCTATAACTAACCAACCCGTGGCATATCTACCATCTCGTGACCATACGCATGCACGGTGCTCGCGAGCATTCCGAAAGATTTAAACTATGGATTCTAGACATCAAAATAAACAAAAAATATTATGAGACATAATGTCAAATTCCACAAAAAAAAATATTTTTTTGACTTTCTGAATACTTTTTAACATTTCCAATACTTTTTATCATAACAACAATTTGTTAAATGATTTTTTTTAAAGATTTTTTTAGGGAAGGTTTTTTGTCAAGTTTATTCTTATTTTTTGATTGTCAGGCAAAAGGTGTGGTAATATTAGAACACATTGTGGTAGCATTCTAATCAAAAATAAGTTTTATGACGAGTTACGTCGAAAAAAGGTTTATTATATCTGGAACCAAGCCGAATCCAGGAAATTTTATATAACATTAAATACTCTAAATATGCTCAGGAATTCAGCATTAAAATCTTTCGGAATGCTCACGTGCACCGTGTATTATTATGTCAACTTAGCAAGTTAGACTAGGTATTTCTTAAATGTACTAAATGTGTGACAATTTAGCAATAACGCTATTACTTATTCATGCGAAATACATAATTCGAGTGTGTGGTGATTTAGATTTAGCGTAATCGGTTTAAATGTGACAACAAATCATATGTATACATAAAAACTTACATTGAGAAAAAATGTTATTCAGATTTTACTATACCTTCGGCCGTGTTTGTATCCAGTTACAATAGTTTTTATTATTTTTACGTAACCCTCCACATTCGCAAAACAGGTCCGGTTTGTAAGGAAGATTCAGTTATTCTGGCAAATTGCTCTAAAATAGTGAATAAAAAATGCCAGATTGTTAAATTCACATAAAAAATAAAACCTTTTCAATCTCAACTAGTTTCGTACGCAGCCAAAAAATATTACTGCCATCGTAACTGTGTACCAAAACCAAGATGGCCGATGATATCTTAAGTGCATAAGCCAAGATCAAATTTCCTTACCAGTTGTTTTGTTTCCAGATAAAGAAGAAGCCCATATCAACAAGCCCCAACAAGCCGAGACCAGACATCTCCGAACTGATGTCTTCATCGCTGCCCATCAACTTCGCCAACGCTCGCTCCGGGGCGGCCTCGTTTTTTAATTCTATGACTTCGGACTGGTTCAGCGGCTCATAGGTTACGTGTAATGCACAGATTCTATGTTTATTTATTCCAAGATATATTATTGGTCGCGTAGGATAAAGGATATTGAAATATAATGTTGAGTATATACGTATGTGTGTGTTTTATTTCGAAATATCTAAATCACTAAGGGCAGATTTTTCAATCCTCAGTTAAAATCCGTTAGTTAAAATTATTATCATCTTTATATTAGGACATCTGTCAAAAATAGATCTTGTTTGACATACCTAATCAATTATCAAAAAATTACTTTGTCAGGTTTTGTGTTAGTCAAATCAGAGATCGTTAAGAATAGTACATTTCCTAACTAGTGCGGGGCGAGGGTCAAAGTTGGAGCCCGAGTGAAATGAGGGTGACAATCACCCGAGTTAAAAAAACTTTTTGCACGTATAAGGGACTATTTTTTTATAACAAGTGCGTCAAAAAGAGAAATTACCGCGCGCGAAGCGTGCGCAAAGTTCGTTTTTGCGCACTAGTTAGGAAAAATCTGTTATATCAGGAAACCTCAACAAGCCGAGACCAGACATCTCTGAACTGATGTCTTCATCGCTGCCCATCAACTTCGCCAACGCGCGCTCCGGGGCCGCTTCGTTCTTTAATTCTATGACTTCGGACTGGTTCAGCGGCTCATAGGTTACGTGTAATGCACAGATTCTATGTTTATTTATTCCAAGATATATTATTGGTCGCGATTATATGATAAAGGATAATGAAATATATGTTGACTATATATATGTGTGTGTTTTATTTCGAAATATCCAAATAACTTCACTAAAACTACAGCCGGAGATCGGAAATATTCGAGAGAGAACAGAATTCCGTCTAGAATTCCGTTTTCCCTCTAATATCTCCGAGAATAGTGAACAGATTTTTTTTTATCGAACGGGTATAATCCCTTGATAACTAGTCCAGTCGGTACAGTCACGTCTAATAATATGTATACATTTCGGAACGTATGTCAAAGGTATAAGGATTAAAATCGTATACATATTATTAGAGCCGACCGTACCAAGTCGGGGTCTGCCGATGGGATCTTGGAGGAATCGGTTTTTACATTTTTTTTATTGGTGATTATCCTAATCGAACTTCCAGTTCACCAGTCTTCACAACTTTAAAACCATCATAGCTCGACCAAATGAAACAGTACCTTCGAATAAAAAAATAATTTATTGGATAACAAAACGATACAGAATTAGATTAGACAGTGAACTTTTCTTCAGAGCTTGTGTTCTTGTCCTCGCCGACCTTGCGGCCCACCAGTCTGAAGTTGTCGTTGATGCCGTCGTAGCCGCCGAGGTAGTTGCCGGAATTACCTGTATACAGAAACGTTAGAGAATACGCATGATTACTGGCAAGTCAAATCAGCTTCTTTTTTCGAACTGTCAAAACGATCACCATGGAATTTTATATGAAATACTCAAAAGTGACGTCATGTTTTAGTACTGCCAAACGACCTACTGTTTTAAGTTGTTTTCAATTTATTAAATAGAAGTTCTGTACAAAAATGACTGCAGTCTACATCTTAGTAATAATTTGTTCGATGTCGTGCATAATATTAAAAAAAATATTTTAACAACAGTCATCAATGTCATCATCCCTATTGTAGTATCGACTGTGAATTTAAGAGGAATATGTTCAGCAGTGGACGCAGATATGCCGAGAAGAAGAAGAAGAAGTATCGACTGTTGCCAGCCCCGTATTCTGATTCGCTCCGATGACGGTTGCAAAAAGATTCGAAAAATTTCAAAAAGATACGCCAGGCTTTTGTTTGCACTTGGCCTTCCCTCTAGTAATCCGGATATTTTCCAGCGCATAGTAGAAAAATGGGGACTATTTATGAAGATCCGAAATGGTCCGATTTGATCTAGAATCCGCCAAAAATCCGCCAGAGGCTGAAAAGATCCAAATTCGGACCGAAATGTCCGCACTGCCAAGTGTCAACACTGAGTATCGAGTTGCGATGGACGCTCAAAGCCACTTTACTATTTATTGTTCATCATCATCATCATCATCATATCAGCCGAAAGACGTCCACTGCTGAACATAGGCCTCCCCCAAAGATTGCCACAATGACCGGTCCTGTGCCACCCGCATTTGTTGTTCACTTTCTAATAAATTAAGCATTCTCGGTACTGTGTCGAAGGGGCAAATTTTTTTAGTTTTAAATTAGTGTTTTCGTAGGGTTTTTATGTAATTAAAATAAAGAGAAAAGCCAAATATATATATAAGTACTGATGTCATTCAGTTTAGGTCGAGAGAAAGGGGCAAGGCTATACGACTCGTATATTTTTGTCCCTTTCCCTAAACCTAAACTAAATCGCATTAGTACGTCATGGTAACTCCCCAGGCCTCTATTGTATGTATGTAAATTCTTTATTGTACACAAAACACAGGTAAAAATACACAAAACACAATTTAGATAGGTACAAAGGCGAACTTATCCCTGTAAGGGATTTCTTCCAGTTAACCTTTGAGCAAATGAGTCAGCCACAGGAACTAAAAGATAGACAAACGAACACGTGTACATTGGTGAAAGTAATTGAATAAAACCAATGTAAATAATATTGTTATGACGTTAGAGTGCATTTTTGACCACCGTGGCCGCACCGTTATTATATGATTGCGACTCTACATTCTTTCAACAGTTTTCAGTCAGAGGAGATAATAGATCATCATCATCATTTTCAGCCATTTATCACCCACTGGTCCTTTTTTTTCCACCCGGCCACGGGGATGGACCCAGGTGGTTATGGGGTCAATACCCACTAAAACCCTACGGTCTTCCGACTCGCCGCATTTGAGCGAGGCCACGGGAACTCCGAAGAACACTTCCGTGACCTCGCTGGCGGCTGTCCTGCCATCGGACTCATCGCAACGAGTTTGTACTCCGGCCTTCTGTAGAGCGTACCTATACACGCATATACAGGGTGCTCGCGAGGAAAGGGAAAAAATTCAACAGCGGATTTCTGACCAAATTCGAAGTAAAAAATGTCATATGAAGTTTTCTTGATTCAGTCTATTTTAAAAGAAAATTTGTTTTTTTCTTAAAACCGTTTTAGACCGTTACGCTGTGATAAACGCATTTTAGGAAACGATTTTGTCACCATGTTGTCTTAGTCTTGTCTCACTTAATTGACAGAAATCAAATGAACAAAAATATTTTTAATTACCTAGCAAATGTAAAAAAAACTTTAAAGTGCATTGTTTTCCGATAGTTTTATTAATAAAATCCTTTTTTTGTGTATTAAGGCATTCAAAACATAAAAAAATAACTAAAGAAAAAATTTTTTTTTGTAGATTTGACCAAAACTCATTTAACATTTTTTGCTTCTTTTAGTCTCTCAATATGCTGTTAGAAATTTTCCCTTTCCTCGTGGATACCTTGTATAGCACGCATTCCGTCTCTGGGACCCTTGTGTAGATGACTGTTGTCCCCGTGTCAGCCACCCACAGGTACCCTTCGCCCACTGGTCCTGAGCTAACCTCGCCCAAAAGTGACTCGCAAGACAATAGAATATATGAACAAATAATGGATCTTACCGGAGAAACCACGCTCGAAGCCCGGTCGATACTGGTTGTAGCTAGGCCTCCATTGGTTGTAGCCTTGGTACCCGAAGTTGTTGGGCGGGTAGTTAGGCCTGTAGTTGGGGCGGTATCCTAAAAAACAATACAGAAATTGTTAAAAAAAACGTTTTCAGTACAGGTGGTGCTTTTTTACGCGATAGTGCGAGAAGTGGTTCATTTTATGTCAGGTCAAAATATTCGGAGTGCCATATGTACTGAAAAACGTCGTACGATACACGTGCGAAATGGAAATTCGTAACTCGTGTCGATTTAAAGCACTCCCTTCGGTCGTGCTTTAATTTATCTCCACTCGTTTCGAACTTCATTTTTTTTCGCACTTGTATCGTAATGTACTATTTCGATAGATAACATGAGTGTTTATGGTTCATTTGCACTTAATTTATGAGTTACGAAATGGGAAATATGAATGTGGTATTACTCTCGTAGGATTATAGACTATAGACCAGGGTTTTCAACCCGTCAAAAACATTTAATGCAGAAAAACAATGCTTTATTGTGGGTGACACATTGTACAGATACTTGAACGTGGGGTCCCTTAGGCACATACAGAAACCCAAAAACCAAAAACTTTTTTGATATTTAATTATTGTTAAGGATGATGGTCATTAAGAAGTTTTCAACCGGTATATAAATTTGCCGTATTATATAACTTTATTAGTAAACATTACATAGGAATATAATGAAAATTTGCGCGTTAAAACATTAATTTCCCTTAATAACAATAAGCTTGGGTGACATGTTAAAATTAAGACGATTCTCATGTTTAATATCGTTTTATGAGCATTACGTGTTTAGGGACCTCGTAATAAAAAGCCAGTAATTTCTAGCTCAGAAGTCAGGCTTCGCGATAAACCTCAGAATGTTCACGAGCACTAAAATGCGGTGAACCTACGTTTATCAACCTAGGACTTAATGCGCGATCGGCATATGACGTGAATGATATAGAAAGTGAATTGGTTGCTTGTGGTCACTAGGGTTTGCAGATAGGTACTCGAATATTCGCTTTTTTATTTTGAGATATTCGAATAGTTTTCAGAATACAATAAAATATTGAAAAATTACTTTGTTTTGCATATTGATGTCACATATTTATATAAGACTTAATATCCTGCAGTAATCAACAAAGATAACTAGAGATTATAACCGTGCAGGTATATCCTAATTTTGTTAATCAAAAGAGCATTTCATTAATAATTACCTTTCAAAACATAGAAATCAATTTATGCTATTTTATGTCCTATGTTCAAGACCGGGCAATACAGGGGTATCCGGGTTTTAAAACGCAAATTCAGGTAATACCTGGGTACTAAAAATCGCCGGGTATTGCATTCTCTAATCCTAACTGTCCGCTTATTTCATTTTGAGTAGTTTAACCTTGTTTTACTAGGGTGTACCAGTATTTACAGAAACTTAATAAAAATCCCACAAATCAGTTTTCTGGAATAGCACTGATGCCGAATGCGAAGGAAAACGTAGTAATTGTTACTGTAAAGTGTCTAAATTCAATCATTTTCAGTAACATAAAAATGTTCGTACATTCGAATAAAATTTGCCGTATTATTCGAATTCAATAATGGATCGAATATTCGAATTTTTCGTATATTCGAGTTGCAAGTCCTAGTCGCACATAAGGGTATCTACGCCTTAAAGCTGGCCATTAGTCGACTATAACAAAATGTGGAATTCCTATAAACTGGTAGCTAGACTTATTCGTCGAGGAACCCATATATTACAGAATCATATTTATTTTTCGTTGGAAGTTGACGATATTTGTCAATCGGGTATCAATTTAGCGTTTTGGTAAACGTACGTGTTGTGTGGCACAAGGGTGAAATAAAATTACCAATTTTTAAACGTTGTTTAAATGAATATAACAATTGTTTTTTAAAAATGTCTGCTCATAACAATAATTTACCATGTATTGGTATTATAATTTGTTTATTGTTTCTTAATTATTAAGTTTAATTTACCGGACATTCTACATTTAAGTAACTACATAATAGCGCATCGAATTTACGAGTTTTACTTAAACTCAAAATGGAAAAAGTTATATTGCGGGACCTGACCCGTGTGTATTTTCTTACTGATTTGATAACGTAGTTAGTCTTCTTGCATATTACTATAAAAGGGGCTGCTACTAACTGCGAACTTCGTATTTGTGCTTATTTTATACAATAAGCAATTTTACCAAACAAAGTTGGTTTTGCGGTTCTAAAATAAATTTAATGATTTATCATCACAGGTTCGTCTGGTGTTAGAGTTGTGATCAAAGAATAAATTTTTTGCATGGGTCAAGAATGTAAGGCGACAGAATTTTTAAAGAAGCTAGATGAAGTTTTGAGTATTCTTACTGATTCTGCTACATTCCCATAAGATCAATCAAATGATGAACTTCTTCGTATATTTTCCCGCTTAAAGTCGGAATTTAAGACTAGGTCGGACTAGGACTTATAGTCGATATGCCAAAACAGGGATACCAGCAGACGTTTTTTTTTTTTCTAATCCCGAGATCTCTTCAAGTTTTGAATATCAAAAGGAAATCGACCACGATTTGACAAAGAGATTTGCTATTGAGCTGGAAGTCATCTCGAGTGGACAAAGAGTAGACCTAAGTAGTTTGAGTCATATTGCGACGATACGGCATTCTATGTAGAGTATATCCTTGGAAGCCACTGACCCTAACTGCTCACATAATTCAGATGCATAGATCTATTGTTATGAAGCATGCCCTTCTCCCCATAGGAAGAAGCCGCAGAAGCCAGGAACAAGCACTTCGGAGAATTCAGGAATAGCTTTTCAAGAAAATTTTCGAGGGAGCAGTGTTACTGAGACGTTTTAAATCGGCTGTTACTTACTTCCGATGATCCACTTCTCAATAGCATCAGGCCTAAGCCACCGAAAATATTAAAACCTTTTAGCTCTGCTGCCAGAAATATGATGCTTGCCCCAGATATAGACACTAATGTTATATCGGATGATGATGATCTGACATTAGATTTTGAGTAACGATCGGACGCATCATCTGAGTAAGAAAAACCATACATTTTGTTAATAGTTAATGTGTAAAATACCTATGCAAAATTATTTGACTACCCCAATCAGGCCGCCAAGGTGTAAAAGCGGTCCAAAATAAATTCGTTTAATATAAAAGTCATATTTAAGTATAAAATGCGAAAAAACGTAAAGAAATAATTATGGCCAGCTTTTTGAGTCAAATACCCCTGTGTGAGTCGCTATAAAATACGCTTTAAATTAGTAAGAATAGTATCGTAAACGTTAATGTATTGGACAAGTTAATGGTGACCAAATAGCGACAGTGAACTTAGAAAACCGTATTATATTAATTTCGAGCATCCGTCTCTGTCACGCCAATGATGCTCTCGTTAGAGTGACAGAGATAGGTTAGCGTAGCTGACTTTTTAACCACAATTATGAGTGACAGAGATAGATACGGATTTCGAAGTTCGTGATATCTCGGTAAATTGATATTAGAGTGGTTACATTTTAGGTTTCATGATATGGTAGTAAATACGTGAGTCGGTAAAGTCAGTGAAGCGTGCGCTGATGTCAGTGGAACAAAGAATGTAGCATGCATGAATAACGCTGGAGGAAAACGAAAGTTCGTATCTTTATCTAATAAACTATCTCTGTACCAATTTTAGTTACCGTACATTTTAGTGGAGTAAAAAATCGGCCTAAGGCATACTAGTACTACCACGGGGTTTATAATTGGTTACATAATCAACCTATGATAGTCCACTGCTGGACGTAGGCCTCTCCTATTAACTATGCTTATAGACGCATTAGGAGGTAAATGCCCGTAATCGCCACGCTGGGCAAGCGGATTGGCGATCGCAGTAATGTGTCCACTATGATGACGCTGTTGCCCATCATCAATCTTTTATCAAGTAATGGTCAATGACACTTCAATCCCTTAGTCGACTCTTATGACACCCGCGGGAGGAGATGGGGTAGTGACAAATGTATTCTTAATGCCGTCACCACACGGCCCATTGGGTAAGTATACGGTTAATTGGTTAAGTATATACAATATTGACACCAAACCCTGAATCGTGCTAACATAACCCTGAATTGCGCAAGATCTAAAAACTACTCGAGTAGATGGGTAAAAACTATCTAAAAATTTAAAATGTAAAAGCCAATCTCTTCAAAATTCCATCATCAGACCCCGACTTGGTTGGGGGTTGGGGACTTGGGTTGGGGCTATACCCGTTCGATGGAAAAAAAATCGGTTCACATACATAGGTACATACAAAAAAAAACAGTCAAATTGAGATTTTTTTTTAATATTTCTTTAGTCGTTTAGGCTAACTCCCTTATTCATAAACGACTTCTAACTTAGTAAGCCGATAAGTACCTATCTATTGTTTGTTCCTTTCGGTGTTATCAATATATCTACAAGACCGAAAGGGACAAACAATACTACGTGCCCATGAGGAAAGGGAAAATTTCAACAGCGGATTTCTGACCAAATTTGAAGTTAAAAATGTCATTTGAAGTTTTCTGGATTCAATCTATTTTAAGAGAAAATTCGATATTTTCTTAAAACCGTTTTAGACCGTTACGCTATGATAAACGCATTTTAGGAAACGATTTTGTCACCATGTTGTCTTAGTCTTATCACACTTAATTGACAGACATTCAAATCTTTAACTACCTAGCAAATGTAAAAAAAAAACTTTAAAGTGCATTTTTGCGATAGTTTCATTAATAAAATCCTTTTTGATGTATTAAGACATTCAAAACATCAAACAAAAACTAAATAAAATGTTTTTTTTTGCAGATTTGACCATAACTCATTTAACATTTTTTGCTTATTTTAGTCTCAGGAATATGCTGTTAGAATTTTTTCCTTTCTTCATGGGCACCTTGTATACGAATAACGGCTTGCTAAGTTAGGAGATGTTTATGAATAAGGGGGTAAGATACACATACAAAAGTAATCGAAACAAGTAATCGAATTACTTTTTTCCCAACTCTGCCTGTGCAATTTTCAAAAAGTTTGTAAATACCTACATTTGGATCACGTCTTCAATTTTAATCAAAATTGGCAGGCTGTTAGAGTCAATGATGCTGAGCAAGATCCACCACATTTCCCAAAATGTCCCAGAAAGTTTGTATGGAAGTTTTCTTTTTTTTTAAAGGAAATATTCATAAGGTGCATGCAGACAAAAATACCATTAGTTCATAAGTTAGTCATGACATGACAAAGTACCTACAAACATGTATGTACAAACCTCCGAAACCGGGGTACCCTGCCCCATCGTACCCCGGATAACCGGCGCCGGGGTACCCACCGGGATA
>JALPQI010005179.1:0-72823 GCA_025490895.1 Thaumatotibia leucotreta | reverse complement strand
CATACGCCATTCGTTAAAAACATTCATGACACGCCTGGCGTGTCATCCGCACTGCAACTGTTAATAAGAATAAGTGCATTCCTCCTGCTAATGAGGTTTTCGGAAGCAGAATAAACCCCTTATGGTATTTTTTTACAAATAAGTCCATGTTTCAGAAGTAGTAATTCCAAGTAGTTATAGTAATTAGCATCTAGTAGGTATGTACATATTTAACCCTTCTGAAACTCCTAGGGGACCTATACTGAGAGTCCCATATGCTCTAGAAACCGGAATATACTTATTTTGGCCACGTTGTATACCTAACATACCTATGTCTTTAGCTGTACCTTTTTAGGATACAATTTAAACAGTATCACAACATCTCTAAAAATAAACTTTGTTTTACGAGGTTATAATAATAAATTGCATATTAAACTGAATTAATTCTACTGTTTTTGTGATTAGAATAAATTAAACGGATTAATGTAGGTAAACAAATGAATGTCACAAGTTGATTAAACTCGGTTACTAAATAAAACAAAATAATATGGCGCGTTTTAAACATAGTACTCAAATCTTATTAATTGTTAGTTGTAAATTGACAAGTTAAATCTAGACTTATGTATGCATAGGTGCTGTTTTAAGTATAAAATACTAGTACTAGTGCCCCCCCCCCCCTCAAGAAAGTTCTGGATCCGCGCCTGAAATGCACCTTTAAACATGAGAATACCCATAATTACCTATCTAAAATGGCCTCTCAAACTATTCATGCCTTTCTAAATATTGTAACAGCTAGTTCATTAATCATTAGTACATTGTGCATCAAGCAGGTAAGTACGGAATTACTAACGAGAGTGTTAGAAGCCCGACGCCATTAGGCGGAGGGCTTTTATGACTCGAGTTAGTATTCCGCTTACCGACCGTGATGCATACAATGTTTTTCATCACACTTGCCAACCAAAAAATAAGTTTTAAGACATAATATTATTGAATGACGTACTGGCATTTCTATTACTCCCTAGGGAATTTCACTTTTCTATTACTCCAGCTACGCGCGCAAGCAATGGCGCGTTTAGACAGCAAGTGTGATGAAAAATATTTTTTTTCCATATTTGCGCATATTGATGCATATTGCATATTCTTGGAATGCTGATTTACAGAAACAATCGGTTTCGTCTACAAAGAGGTGCCGAAAATGATCCAATTTCATAAGGCTTCGTAATATCCACATTATCGATATCATCCTATGTCTATACATTTCTATGCCCTGCTTATGATGGTCTCGTTTTTACCGTTTATCGTCCAATGCGAGAACTCTTCCTTCTGTTCGACTCCTATGACATCCACGGGAAGAATTGGGGTGGTGACAACTTGACAAGTCTTTACTACCGCCACCACGCGGTCCGGCTTGTAAAATTACCTACCACCAAAGCTGGCACGAATGGTAGGGATGAAATAAATGGCACCTATCATTGTGTGTTCAATACCAAGTATACCAACCTGTAGTCGGATAAAACAATGTCTATAAAAAAAAATGTAATGGCGGACGGTATAGCTTTGTAATGGCGGTTATTTAAAAGTGAACCCTTTGCTTTCTATGATTTCAATCACTACATAGTATAAAACAAAGTCGCTTTCTCTGTCCTTAGCCACTGACGTGCTTCGTATAGCTTTTGCTACAGGAGCATTCCATGGGCTGTCCCGTACAAACGCGTGTTTATTTCTATAATTTGAGTTTTCTTGCGAGTTATTAGTTATTACATATATTTTTGAGACTTTGACTCCTCTAGTCACGAAAGAGGGCTTTGATAAACCCAAATTTTGAGAAAAACCGTGTTCGTACGGGACATCGGTGGACTTATTCGTGGAATGCACCTCCATGACATCACTCTTATTTTACAATTTACATACAAATAAAGTGTATCACAAAAATCAAAGCATGTGAGTGGCTATATCCCTATGTATGCGTAAATATTAAAAACTTCGCAACGGATTTCGATGCGGTTTTTTTAAGTAAATGGATTGATTCAAGAGGAAGGTTTTAGATACAAAGTACTAGTATTGGACGCGTACCAAAACACTGCCCAAACTGGTTTGTGCTTAGTACAATGACATCAACACATTACTCACATATCGATAGGGATAGATTAGGTATACCGCGATTACTGCCTAGCCCCCTAATTCATAAACGTCTCCTATTTAACCAGGGACCGGAACCGGTATTTTCTCCATACAAAAAGAACGGTTTTTTTTTTCGTTATTTTTCGTTCTTCGGTATATAAAGTCTAAGTTAATGGAGTGATTTAAAAATATGTTATTGTAAATTACATAAAATATTGAGCAGTACATGTAGAGTACAAAACATTTTAAAATATCGGGCTATTTTGAGTTTTTTTGTAAAATAACGGTGCTCCTAACCTAGCAAGGCTTAAGTATTGTTTGTCCCTTTCGGTCTTATATGCCTATGAGAGCGAAAGGGACAAACTATACTTAGCGGCTTGCTAAGTTACATGTTTATGATATGAATAAGGAGGTTAGCCTAGTGCACAGGTTTCCAAACTTCGTATTGTGTGAAAAATGTTATTCTTCATTTGTTTCATTGAGATAGTTATATTTTGTAGGGTATTTTATTATTCTTGATGCAATGTCCCCCTCGTCAATCGCCCCCTTGGGGAGCTTCAGCGCCCTCTGTGGGGCGGTAGTGAGCATTTTGCGAATCTACTGGCGTAAACAGTTCCAATGGCTTGAAATCTAATCAATAATCATCCTGTATGTCATCTCATCGGATATATTTAAAATAGCTAGCGTTCGTAAGATAAGCTACTAGTACTATATCAGATAACTATCAGGATAATTAAAAAACATTTTAAACGGAAGGAAGGTCGAAATTAGGGCAGTAGATAAAACTGTAGGTGAAAGGTCTGTGCCATAAAATACAATACAAATTAAATAAACACTGCGACCATATATAACACGGACGTCTAACGCCAGCTCAAAAATGCCCCTAAAACCATTTAATTTTGTTCAATCTTGTCAAGATGCTGCCCATCACACAGCGCTTAGGCATAGCGCTTTTCATGACACCGCGCATATTTCGGCACATCTTTGACAAATGTTTATAGAATATAGCCAATCAAACTTTGTTGGACCAATCACAACTATTTTTAAATGGCGGTTTAAGTTGTTATAGGTTGACATTAAAATTCATTGCCGTGATGAATTGAAGATGAGGTGACACTTGTCAACTAAAATCCAGGACCGTTTTTGAAAGGCAATTTAGTATGGCGTGCGGCTTCCATGTTTTATTTGTTCGTTGAATAAACATATTAAAATCATACAAAATATGAAAATTATACCTCGTCTGTTAGCAATTAAAATCCGGCAGTGCATTAGCTTTTTTAAAAGAAGACTTTGCATTCGTAGAATAATTATGCCAATCAAACGACATGCGAAAAACGACAAGAATCTATTAAACGATTTCATGTCAAAAGAAACTGCTTAATATTACAATTATTCGTATAAATATTTACATTGAATATGTAACGTACAGTATGACTAGCTGTTGCCCGCGGCTTCGTTTGCGTAGGTTTCAGTTATTTAACATGTTCGACGCCGGTGACACAGCGTCTGTGATCAAAAAAATCTGACTCCTATGCCAGTGACACACATACGTGATCAAAATTATTGTACTCTAGTGCCACTAGCATAAATCAAGTTCTTACTCATGTGCCAGTCCAGTCGCAAGTGTTGTGTCACCGGCATAGGAGTACAATCATTTCGGTCACACATGCGTGTCACTGGCATAGAAGTTCTAATAAGAAAATTTCTATCGGTGTAGTATTAGGATTTAGTGGAACAGTACCGAGGGCGAACGAGTTAACGATAGTTCGGAAAATCTCGTCCTTTCCTAGGACTTACCACTGTCATCATCAACATCATCAACAGATCATTTAATTTGGTGTGGAACTATATCCACACCAAATTGAATGATCTGTTCAGTATTTTGGGCGTAAAAAGCGTGAACACAGTGTTATTTTTCCATTGAAATAAATCATCATCATCAGCCTATCTCAGTCCAGTGCTGGACGTAAGCCTCGCCTATTAATTAGAAAGTAAATGCCCATAATCGCCTCGCTGGGCAAGCGGATTGGCGATTACAGTAGTGTGCCCACTATGATGACGCTGTTGCTTATCATCAATCTTTTATTAAACGAACGGTCACCGTTCAGTGATACTTCCCTTCGTTATTACGGGTTATTATAATATAATAATCGCGGGACAACAATGACCAATCCGAGCGGTTAAAACACTCCTCGAAGAATCACCCATTCGCTCCCAAAAACAGCATATAAGAGTTGCTAACTTTCATAATATAAAAAAAAAAACTATCTTCGGACATCTTACACAAATCGACCTAGTCCCACGGTAAGCTCAATTAAGGCTTGTGATGTGGGTACCAGGCGACGATATATATAATAATAGATAGATACATATAGATACTTAAATACATACACAGCCATGACCAAGGAACAAAATTAAATATTTGTGATAAATAAATACACAAATAATGCCCTCGCCGGGATTCGGACCCGGAATCTCCAGCTTCGTAGGCAGGGTCACTACCAATCAGGCTACGGAGGCTGACAAAATAGTACATTTCCTAACTAGTGCGGGAATACTTTTTTTGGCGAGGGTGAAAGTTGGAGCCCGAGTGAAACGAGGGTGACAATTACCCGCGTAAAAAAAAAGTTTTTGCTCGTGTAAGGATTTTTTTCATAACAAGTGCGTCAAAAAGAGAAATTTCCGCGCGCTAAGCGTGCGCAAAGTTCATTT
This sequence comes from Thaumatotibia leucotreta, assembly GCA_025490895.1. Classification (NCBI taxonomy): domain Eukaryota; kingdom Metazoa; phylum Arthropoda; class Insecta; order Lepidoptera; family Tortricidae; genus Thaumatotibia; species Thaumatotibia leucotreta. Next base: position 68,011 of record JALPQI010005179.1, on the reverse strand, counting down.
TTGCGCACTAGTTAGGAAAATATTATTTATTTAATAGCTGCATAGTTGTAATGCCAGTGTCTCTGTATGCAAATACAATACATAGTTATTAGTGTGATAACAAGTAAACAACTGGTTATCAGTGGTTATCGGCTCTCGTATAGGTGCGAGTATGTCAATAACATTTCGACTCGTGTTTACTTTGCACTGCCCCAGAAAAGAGATTATATCTCTGGGACTAACAATTCGACAAACATGTTTATTAAAATGTTTTGACACGAATGAGAACTTAATCCTTGATAATTTGTAGTGTTTTGTGTGTCGTAAATAAATACTATCTATTCTGCAAGATGCCTATGAGGAAAGGGAAACATTATTAATATATAGCATATTCCTGAGACTAAAAGAAACAAGAAAAGTTTTGGTAAAATCTCGAACAAAAAAAAGTATTTTGAATGCCTCGGCCGCCGAGTGGTGACGGCAATAAGAATACAATTGTCACCACCCCAACGGGGTGGATTTGATGACGGGCAAGCAAGCCCAAGATTGATGACGGGCAGCAGCTTTATAGTAGTGGACACACTACTTCGATCACCAACTCTATCACCAGCGTGGCGATTATATGGGCATTTACCTCCTAATGCGTCCGTACGCATAGGTAATAGCCTCGTCCTGCCCAATGTGATTTATAAAGGACATATTCGATGGTTTAGAACAAAAGAAAAGCGATTATATTTTCGAACTCATTAGGTTTCAATTTCGAAAGCTCTAATTTAGTATACGGGCAGGACGAGGATAAGAGAGGTCTTTGTCCAGCAGTGGACTAGTGGCTGGTGGTGACATGATATCTTGATTAAGAATTGCCAATACTATAGCTTATTATTTTGTATGACCCAAATATATGCAGTCATAATAATCGATGCACGTTTCTAGGTTACCCCGCCAGCCTGTCATTGACATCTCGTACAGGGCCGTCTGAATATTACAGACACCAACCACCGACCATACTAGCTGTTGTCAAGCTATTAGTTATTCTCGATCGATCCGTGGCTCGCATGTCACTTGTTTTAGCCAGTTATACCGTGCTAGTCAAAGTGCAAAGGTCGCATTTCATGCCGTTAGCTCAATTTTTATCGCACACCGCACTAATTTTGAGCTATCGAAATTAAGATTTAAGGCGGTACCTGCGCTTCCTTTAAGCCACGCCCACTAGATAGACACCTGGCCTGCTGGCTGCTACCACGAACACCGAAGTTCGTAAATCTGCGGTTCTCATTAATGAAAGAAAGGAAAGTAAAGTTGTTTAGAATTAAAAAAAAAAAGAATCGCTAGAAATTTTATTGATAACTAAGACCTGACTTTGAAATTTAATTATATAGAAGAAATTGGTTACAATCAAGTTTCCTTATTGAAACCCCTAACAAATACCTATTGTCTAGAATTATTTTTAAAATAATTTAACTTAATTTGAAATACATTTTGAAATTTCCTTCAACTAGCCCTGATCTTGCATTACAGTTATCAATTTAAGAATATGCCACGACACTACATAAACACCGTTACCGTTAGCCATAACATAAAACATAAACTGTATATAATATAATATAGTATAACAGTGCGTAAACTGACGCTGCCTACGTCGGCTCCCGGCCGATTGAATCACTGTGCTATATTTAACCAGCGTACTATATTCGAGAACCTTGGTTTTTTGCATAGGTTAAATTTAACACTGCACGTTTGGTTCAAAAATAGTGGGTGGTCATGCGTTGGTTTGTATCCCTTTAATATAAAACTTGGCAATACTGTTAAATTTTCTGTCTGACTAATGTTTTGTGTGTGTGTTTGGAAACAGGGTTTTTTTTTGTCAACAGCTTGTGTTATTTGACTGCGTTGGAATAATGCCATTACCACTATTTACAAATAAATATACGTAGGTGCAGTCAAAAGCGAAATAGGTGTATATGAAAGATCTCATAAATATGAAAAAACTACTTTTCTCAAACATGCAATGAAATCTTTACGTTCCTTAAAATAGACTCTGAAGTATCGCTTTTAGGGCGTAGTAACTCACGGGGATGGAAATGGAATTTCATAACACTTAAGGCCTGCGAAGTAACTTTTTTTTTAATTTCGACAACATTGTCATTATTATTTTTTGTATTTCTTTATATGTTTGAGAAAAAATTAATGAAGAGAAAATGAACAATATTTAATAAAACAACCTTACTTTTCCTCCGTCCATGGATTTTGGATCTACTCTTTCATGTGCATGTATTCATGTATGTGAGGATTGTAAGGTCACAATCATGGAACTCCTCCCTCCCCCTTGTCACGATATGGCACATTGTGTCGACCCCCCTCCCTCCCCCTTGATCGTGATTATCCCTAATAAGAACGTCCTAACATATTTACAAGAGGATTCTGTCGATACATTTATGTTTACTCTTGACTATACGTACAATTAAATTAAACTATCCTTCGTTTCATATTGGACAGGTCCTAGGATTAGGGCTTGATTAACATTCAAAATTATAAGAATTAATCTTAAAAGGAAAACGAAACTCCATTACATATACCTATTGATTGAAATTTGCACGATTATCATTAAATTTTTAACGACAAACGGGACTTACCCCCTTATTCATAAACGTTTGCTAACTTAACAAGCCGCTAATAATTGTTTGTCCCTTTTGCTCTTATGGACACATTGTTAAGACCGAAAGGGACAAACAATTAATAGCGGCTTGTTAAATGTTTATGAATAAGGGGGTTAGCCGTTTACTGTAGGTAAACAACACATCTACGTAAATAATTACTTTTTAGGTATTTTTTTACATCTCGCTGTCCAATACAATAACTAAAAACAACAATATTTCTTATTGCACTGTTACCAACGAAAAGTAAATACAAAACCTGAATTGTTTATTAGTTGTTATCGCAGCCGGCTTTCATATAACCGGTTGTATTTACTGCTGTATTGAGTACAGCTTCTGTCTTGCGACCCGCCGCTATTTAATCCATTGGACGCCAATGACTGATTCAAACCACACTGGTCGCGTGTGCAACTCACGTGTGCGTGGCGTGTCCGTTGTAATGTAGAAAATGTCATAGTAGATGGCACACCGCTTGAACGCCACGGTGTGCCATCTAATATGACCAATGCTCTTCGTGGGTGAGCTGTTTTCATTCTAAATGACATGTATCATCACCAGAGATCGGACAAATCTGCGTCGTTGTTCGCAATAATATGGATATGACTCGAAAGTTGATTAAATTAATAATTAAACGAATAATTTCTTAAAATTTGATTTCGAAGCTTGCTATTTACGAAGGTGACTATTTACAAAGGTTTTCATAGTTATCGGTGCCAAATAGCTAATTTTCTGAAAATTATTAAATGATTAATTATTCAATCGACTTTGCAGTTATGTCCAAATTATTGCGAACAATGACGCACATTTGTCCGATCTCTGATCATCACATTTAGTATGAAATCAGCTCACCTCCGCCACCAGTGAATATGACATTTCAATTCGCTGCGAGCGTTTCTACATAGCTACATCTACATATCGGACGTTATTTCATTACCGCAAAGCTAATAAAAAACAGTATCAAAGTAATTATGACCATCACTCGGATTGTTTTTATACGCATTAGAAGCGGTTTTTCCGGTTGCGTTACTTCGTAATCGCAGCTATAATATATTGCTACATTTCTGATTGAATATAGCAATTTTATTGGAATATCGCTGTCTGTCAATTCGTCATTTTTGTAGAGTACATAGTAGTTTTAGTAAAGATTTAGCGATTGTTTAAAAAGGTAAAGTCAATTGCAAATATGAAGGCCCGATTCCACTTGACAAAGTCATTAGGCGTCAACGATAGGATCAGTGATAACAAAAGATACTGGCCAGACCCTTTTGTGGCGTAATATTTTTTGCATACATCGGTGTACGACACGCGCCAATTTGTAATGGACCAATTAAATGACAAAAGTTTCGAGTGGCATCGGACCTTCGTATTTGAAACGGGCTATAGTTGGATAGTTTTCAGTCTCGTGTCAATGCGAACGAACAAAAATACGTTGTAGCTCAAAAACATTGAGAAATGGCATTACTCCACCAACTAGGCTACGGAGGCTGATTTGATCCCATAAAGTAAATTATTTTTCTCTTTGCCACAGATGCAGCAAGCTGGTGCAAGCAACATGCACACATTGGCCCAATCGGCCCAACCCCAAATACTCGGTAAGTTTTAAAAAGACACCGTTTTTAAATACCCCTCGCTCCTTCTCCCAATAACATCGCATCGCAAAGAGAGCATTCGTGGCCTATGTTAGTCCACTGCTGGACGTAGGCCTCTCCTATTAACTATGCGTATAGACGCATTAGACGCTATCGCAGTAATGTGTACACATGATGACGCTTCTGCCCATTATCAATCTTCTATCAAAGAATGGTCAGTGACACTTCAATCCCTTAGTCGACTCGTACGACACCCGCGGGAAGAGTTGAGGTGGTGGCAAATGTATTCTTACTGCCGTGCCGTCACCAGGTTAAGTTTAAATAAAAAGAAGTTTCGAAGATGATCATAAAATCGAATGTAATTCTTGGCTCCGGAGAGCCTACCACGAAATACCAAGTTCGTTAATTTCGACCATCTGTCCCTGTCACACTAATGACGCCTTCGGTGGAATGACAGAGACTTGCTCGAATGATCTTCGAAGTTGCCAGTAGGTTCTCTGATTTGCATACTGTAACTGCTAACCTCGTAAAGCCCACCATACTATTTTCTTTAGCTCATGTTTTGAACCCTGCTGTGTAATAACAAGTGTCAAACGATTGTTATCAAAATCACTAAAACAAAACAAATGCTACTTTGATTTTATGGAAGGTTCAAATTCTATTGAAGCAATGTGAGCATTGTATTGCACATCGGGCCTTACGATGTTGGTGTTTGAGTACCTCGGTGTCCTATATATTTCACGGTGACTGAACAGTGACCTTTTAAGTGCCACGCCCGGATTTTGTCATTTATGACATGACCAGCCTTTCTGCCAGTTACTGTTTGCCACAATTATACTATAGTATTATATTGATAGCTTGGCGGACAGCCATTTTCGAGATTCTTGTTGTGTAAATTTAATCGTCGATTGATTAAAATAAATTCACACAACAGTTATATCGACGCTTATCATGAGCAACGCTGCATCTTTAGACAATATTTTGTCGTAATTTGAATTCTAAGAATGAAGCACTAGAATTCCAATTGCAAGGGCGTACTATTTTGGAATACAGCGTTGTTAATGATATGCGTCGATATCTTTTGCTTACCTAAACTTTGAACTAATTCGAAAAGTAGCCGAAAAAAACTCATGTGATTTGTTCAAAAACAATATTATGGAGAACTATAACATTGACTATTTCGGAGTCTTGAACATCCAAATGTTTGATTGTGTAGATAATGTATATTTGAGGATATGTGTTACGAATTTACGAATTAGATATGTATATTTGTGGATGTATGTTACGAATTTACGACACAAGCTACGAATTTCATTTTTGCACGTGTCTCGTACTACGACGTTTTTTAGTACAGATGGCCCTCCAAAGTTTTGGACCTGACGTAAAATGACACACTTCTCGCACTAAAGCCTAAAAAAGGCACCATCTGTACTAAAAAAATAAACATTTTATTATTTTACTAATCAGGACCGTCGGCGATGCTGTCCGTGGGCGGGTACGCGCGCGGAGCCCGACCGCCGGGGCCCGCGCCGCCCGTCATCAATTACATGAAGGCCGGCGTGCAGTACCCTAAGCAGCCGGCGCAGCCCCCACTCAGGCACAAGGTCAGATATACTCCCTAGGGAAACCCTGGATAAGGCTTCCAGAAGATCGGCGAAATTTTATCTTGAGGAATCTTCGATATATCAGTGCTTTCAGCTATGATACGTGACAATAGTAGATTGTGTCACAAGGGATCAAAATGGTATATTTCCGGCGTGGGCGTATATTGAATCCTGAATGGAGCGACGGATTCCACATTTGAATCCCGACCGGATTCTAAAGTGGAATTCTGAGCGTAATGAAGGATTCAAGCGTTAACGCCCAAGACGAAATAATTTTGATACCGTGTGACACATACTGCTTTTCACACCACCTATGAGAAAAATAAAAGATAACACATATTTAATATTTAGGCAAATAATCGATTCTGAAGAAATTTTTATCAATTATGAACGTACTGTTTATTTTCATATTTCATTGTATTTTTTAAGCTGGCTATAGAAAGTCCTTGAACAGAAAAGTGCCACTTTAATCCCTCCTAGCAGGGAAAAAAAGACCCGTATTCGAATAGGTGGTGTGAAAAAGATAGTTCCTTGGTGCAAACCGTATGAGACGATGATGAAACACATGCGATGTGCATAACCAGATTTTCTGTGGTGATACACGCATGCTGCCTTCCTACTGAAGTCTCACATTAACTTACGAAGGCTGTTCCGAAAGTTTTGCTCTGGTTCTATTCATGCGATTTAAATTAAATTTATATCATTGTGAGGGACATTTCAATACTTATTATGGTTAATAAATAGTTTTTTTATTATATTTTTATTACAAAAAGCTGTTTTGTATGAAATTTAACATTGAAAGCCGTATTTAAATATACCCGGGATAAATAATTTAGTTCATTTTGCGTTTTTTAAAGTATAATTGAAGAACAATGATTATTGATTGAATGATGATTTTTACAATATTCGAAATTCCAATTTTAGAATTTACGATTTTTTTCGATGCCTACTCATTTATGATTAAAGTAAAGGATATCACGTAATTTTTACTTAAAAATAACGGAAATATCTTCAATTACTAGTACCTATAAAATAAAATATATAAGCGAATGATGTTCATAGCCCTTGGTCAAAATTAAAAACACGTTTACGCAAAAACTAACGACACATTACCTCCCCAGCTGGTCCAACCGCCAGCGCAGCTCCCGCTAGCGGCCGGCCGGCAGTCGCCGCCCGCGCCCGCGCTGGCCGCGGCGCCCCCCGGGGCGCAGTTCCAGCGGCTGAAGGTGGAAGACGCACTATCCTACCTGGACCTCGTCAAATACAAGTTCAACACCCAGCCGCAGGTCTACAACGACTTCCTGGACATTATGAAGGAGTTCAAGAGTCAGACGTGAGTAACACATTACCTCCCCAGCTGGTCCAGCCGCCAGCGCAGCTCCCGCTAGCGGCCGGCCGGCAGTCGCCGCCCGCGCCCGCGCTGGCCGCGGCGCCCCCCGGGGCGCAGTTCCAGCGGCTGAAGGTGGAAGACGCACTATCCTACCTGGACCTCGTCAAATACAAGTTCAACACCCAGCCGCAGGTCTACAACGACTTCCTGGACATTATGAAGGAGTTCAAGAGTCAGACGTGAGTAACACATTACCTCCACAGCTGGTACAACCGCCAGCCCAGCTCCCGCTAGCCCCCGGGGCGCAGTTCCAGCGGCTGAAGGTGGAAGACGCACTATCCTACCTGGACCTCGTCAAATACAAGTTCAACACCCAGCCGCAGGTCTACAACGACTTCCTGGACATTATGAAGGAGTTCAAGAGTCAGACGTAAGTAACATTACCTCCACAGCTGGTACAACCGCCAGCCCAGCTCCCGCTAGCCCCCGGGGCGCAGTTCCAGCGGCTGAAGGTGGAAGACGCACTATCCTACCTGGACCTCGTCAAATACAAGTTCAACACCCAGCCGCAGGTCTACAACGACTTCCTGGACATTATGAAGGAGTTCAAGAGTCAGACGTAAGTAACATTACCTCCACAGCTGGTACAACCGCCAGCCCAGCTCCCGCTAGCCCCCGGGGCGCAGTTCCAGCGGCTGAAGGTGGAAGACGCACTATCCTACCTGGACCTCGTCAAATACAAGTTCAACACCCAGCCGCAGGTCTACAACGACTTCCTGGACATTATGAAGGAGTTCAAGAGTCAGACGTAAGTAACATTACCTCCACAGCTGGTACAACCGCCAGCCCAGCTCCCGCTAGCCCCCGGGGCGCAGTTCCAGCGGCTGAAGGTGGAAGACGCACTATCCTACCTGGACCTCGTCAAATACAAGTTCAACACCCAGCCGCAGGTCTACAACGACTTCCTGGACATTATGAAGGAGTTCAAGAGTCAGACGTAAGTAACATTACCTCCACAGCTGGTACAACCGCCAGCCCAGCTCCCGCTAGCCCCCGGGGCGCAGTTCCAGCGGCTGAAGGTGGAAGACGCACTATCCTACCTGGACCTCGTCAAATACAAGTTCAACACCCAGCCGCAGGTCTACAACGACTTCCTGGACATTATGAAGGAGTTCAAGAGTCAGACGTAAGTAACACATTACCTCCACAGCTGGTCCAACCGCCAGCCCAGCTCCCGCTAGCCCCCGGGGCGCAGTTCCAGCGGCTGAAGGTGGAAGACGCACTATCCTACCTGGACCTCGTCAAATACAAGTTCAACACCCAGCCGCAGGTCTACAACGACTTCCTGGACATTATGAAGGAGTTCAAGAGTCAGACGTAAGTAACACATTACCTCCACAGCTGGTCCAACCGCCAGCCCAGCTCCCGCTAGCCCCCGGGGCGCAGTTCCAGCGGCTGAAGGTGGAAGACGCACTATCCTACCTGGACCTCGTCAAATACAAGTTCAACACCCAGCCGCAGGTCTACAACGACTTCCTGGACATTATGAAGGAGTTCACGAGTCAGACGTGAGTAACACATTACCTCCCCAGCTGGTCCAGCCGCCAGCGCAGCTCCCGCTAGCGGCCGGCCGGCAGTCGCCGCCCGCGCCCGCGCTGGCCGCGGCGCCCCCCGGGGCGCAGTTCCAGCGGCTGAAGGTGGAAGACGCACTATCCTACCTGGACCTCGTCAAATACAAGTTCAACACCCAGCCGCAGGTCTACAACGACTTCCTGGACATTATGAAGGAGTTCAAGAGTCAGACGTGAGTAACACATTACCTCCACAGCTGGTACAACCGCCAGCCCAGCTCCCGCTAGCCCCCGGGGCGCAGTTCCAGCGGCTGAAGGTGGAAGACGCACTATCCTACCTGGACCTCGTCAAATACAAGTTCAACACCCAGCCGCAGGTCTACAACGACTTCCTGGACATTATGAAGGAGTTCAAGAGTCAGACGTAAGTAACACATTACCTCCACAGCTGGTCCAACCGCCAGCCCAGCTCCCGCTAGCCCCCGGGGCGCAGTTCCAGCGGCTGAAGGTGGAAGACGCACTATCCTACCTGGATCTCGTCAAATACAAGTTCAACACCCAGCCGCAGGTCTACAATGACTTCCTGGACATTGTGAAGGAGTTTAAGAGTCAGACGTAAGTTTAATGCTAATCATTATTTTCAGCCCTCAATGGTATTGAACATGGGCCGGCCATTCTGCTGCACAGATGTGCTCTTAGTCAGAGTTGTGGACGAAGTACCGTAAAAAGGGGTAATTAGGAATCACTGGTAATACTGTTAGCCCAGGACAAACAGTCCAGTTTAGAATAACACATATGAAAAAATCTGCTGTTCTAAACTGAACTATTAGTCCTGGGCTAACAGACCTGTTTACTCTACATTCCTATTTACCCCGCCATGTATTTACCTCGTTTTACGGTACCTAATCCTTTGTATGTGTACAAATCTAGATTACAAAGTACACATACAAATGTAATTTACAGAAGTAATCAGATTACCTTTTGCCTGCTCGTAGTGAATATAGCTTTCCCATCAGAAAAACTCGCTAACACTACCATAATCGAAGTGTCAATGAATTATCGTATCAATGATTGACATTTCGCTGGCTGTGTGACTCAACCTTGTACGCTTACGAGGTTGTCATAAAAATATATTTCTTTACATAATACAGACATTTAATGTACAAGATTAATTCATACACCCTGGACATACGAGATTGAATCACACAACCATCGAGTTATATCCATTGATATGAAACTTTATCAGTAAGAAACATACAATTTTTTCTACACTTTTGATTGCAGTAATTAAATTACATACTTAAAACCTAAAAGACAATGATGAAACACATGCGATGTGCAAAAACAGAATACCTGTGGTGATACACGCATGCTGCCTTCCTACTGAAGTCTTTAAATCAAAACTTATAGACATGCCCAGTCAAATATTATTTTTTAATATTTCACCCGCTTCACTTTTTTGATATCTAGAATTTTAACCCTTTTCTAGGCCTAGTACACTATATCGACCACATAATTGTCAATACAATGGCAGCCTTAGCATCCAAATTAGATTCAAGTTCAAATTAAATAGACTTTACGGTTACGGGACTTTGCAATTATGTAACCAGGGGCCCGTTTCTCCAACGCTTGTAACTTGTAATACAAGTGGAAGTCTCTTTTTAACACTATTGATTAGATAAGGACTTCCGTTTGTATTACAATACAAGTTACAAGCTTTCGAGAAATAGGCCCCAGAAAGTAACATCTGCAGTTATGCAGAAAACGACCCACTACGATTTTTGTTAATGCAGAAAGGGACCAAGCTCAAGGTTAAGGCTTAAGTCAGATCGACAAAAAGTAGTTGGTCGTTTTCTGCAAAACTATGGTCATTCATAATGATTATTTCCCACAGATCATGAATATTATTATTTGATTATTTGTAAGAAAACCTGATAATTAAATTTCTAGTACCTGGTGAAAGGGTTGAATATAAAGTTACTTATTATAAACAGGCGCGGATCCAGGACTTCGTTGAGGGGGGGGGGGCACTGCCCTATGATATGATAGTATTTTACACTTCAAACACCACCTAGCCATACATGAGTCCAGCGTGAGGGGGGGGCAAGTGCCCCCATTGCCCCCCCCCCCCCTGGATCCGCGCCTGATTATAAAATATCGCTCTTTAAGAGTATTTAAGAGGCTTATGTATGTTTGACTTTGCGTGTCTATTGTATCCATTATCTACAGTATAATATCGCCAATGAAACTACATTTCTAATGTAGTCCACATTTCAGAATCGACACTCCCGGCGTAATCACGCGGGTCTCCAACCTTTTCAAAGGACACCCGGAGCTTATTGTGGGCTTCAACACTTTCCTGCCTCCGGGGTACAAGATTGAAGTACAGAGTAATGGACAGGTATGTCACACACATCACTTCATCAGCCTATGATAGTCCACTGCTGGACGTAGGCCTCTCCTATTAACTATGCGTATAGACGCATTAGGAGGTAAATGCCCATAATCGCCACGCTGGGCAAGCGGATTGGCGATCACAGTACTGTGTCCACTATGATGACGCTGCTGCCCATCATCAATCTTTTATCAAATAATGGTCAGTGATACTTCAATCCCTTAGTCTACTCTTACGACACCCGAAGGAGGAGCTGGGGTGGTGACAAATGTATTCTTACTGCCGTCACCACACTGCCAACTGTCCATACGGCTTGTAACATAACTGCCCATATAAAGTATTGTTTTCAGGGTTCATGTATTATGAGTTTCTTCGTACCCATAGAAATACAATAATCAACCGATTTAAATGTATGAGGTATCATTAGAATCCTTATGCTTCTGCGAGTGTCAAGTAACGTCATGTTGAAAACAATATGGACGCCTATATACTGAAGTTTTTCATGTGCAAAGAAATTCAAGTGTGTATGATAACTTGATAACATTGATAACTTGATAAGTGCCTGACAAGTATTGGGCCAGTGTTGGGGCCACGCAAACGTGCCTAAGAGTCGAGTTGCGGAAAATGGCTAAAATACAATACAATGATACTTACTCAATTATGTCTGATTCAAAAAACTAATTGTAAGGGACCTATCGAGTAGGTAGTGTATAAAAATGAAGGGTCAAAGGTTAAAGGTTTCTTCGTGTTTAAACTACAGTCGACAACAACAACGTGCAACTTGCTTTTTTTGCAATGTTTGTTGTTCTTGTGCGATAATAACAGCTTTCTTAGTCGGTTGTGGGCAGTGTCTGGATTCTAGCCTATAGATTTACACAAATCTCTATCCTCAGGTATCAGTGTCCATGCCGTCCCCCACGGGCCTGGGTGGGGGGGTGCTCCTGGGCGTGGGCGGCGTGCAACCACCCCACCACCCGCCAGCGCAGCTAGTACATCTGTTACCGGTCGCGCAGTGAGTATAATTTATTGTTGAATCCCTGTTTTGTTTTGAAACGTTAGCTTAACTTGATTTTCCATAAGTTTATATGGGTCAATCACTTTTTTTTTGTTATTCTGTCACCCAGGGGACAATAGTTTGCTAGAAGAAAGTATCCTGCAAGTTCTATTATCATGATTAGTGACCCACGTTATTAATGAGGGCCACATAACTGTCAGGGAATTCAAAGTTTTGTCAATTTTAATGTTATTAAACTTTGTTTTTATAATGGTGACCCAGGAAAACATACCATTAGTACGAATACCACGCGGGTTTGATTACCTAGAACTACCGCTGTTGCGTCAGTTGTCCGAGCTGTATAAAATTAACGTCTGATTAATAAAAAAAATAATTATCGACTAAGCAGATTTTGTACGACGAACTTAAACTTTTTACTGGTACTGTAGTCGAAAGAATCTTGAAAGAAACTAACAAAAAAATTACATGATGAAACAAATTACCGTATGACCACAATGATATAACTAATGGCTGCATTTCTTATCTGACCATCCTTCCACCTCTCACTCCCACCCCAGCTGTCGCACAATCTAACCATCTCTCTCCACAGGTCCGTGAGCAACGCGATCGTACACAACCTGTCAGTTAGTGCTACCCCGGCGAACACTCTGCATCATATATCGCAGGCCCATCAGCAGATTGAGGCTGCTATACATCATGCTCCTGGTAAGTTTATACTATTTCTAAAAATGCAGATGTGTGTATAGGGTGACCTTAGCTTACTGGACAACTCTTGAAGCCCCTTGTAGATTTACTACTTAGAAATGGTCTATCGTTAATATTTATCAATAAACAAAAGAATAACGTTCATGGGTGAATCAACTTTTTCTGTCTGTTATTGCCGTGGTTACGACATAAACATACATTTTTCTGGTGTTAATAAGCCCTTTCCTTAATGGGCCGCCTGCAGACATGCAGTACATGTTTGCATAATTTAAGTAGCATAATTTTGCATAAAACCAGCGTGACTCAGGCGACCGTAACCATGGCAATAACAGACAGAAAAAAGTTGATTCACCCACATATACAATAATCTACAGCAAAAATAAACTTACTGTAAACTACTTGACGTCATTTATCGTTTTTCGTACATATAATCTTGATTAGGTTAGGCAGGCCTTAGTAGTGAACCATTCCATTATCACAAGGATCTCAAATTTCATAGAATGTTAGTTGGTACATTTTAATAGTTCAAACATATTTGAGGGATATACATGCATCACAAAGTAATTAAAAAATGTAGGGCTTGTAAGAGCTAGAGAAAAAAAAATTAAAGCATAAAATATACCATACATATGCAAACTCTCAAAATACGTAAAGAATAGACTGATTCATTCAAAATAAATAATACTTTCCTTATTTACTAAAGCGAAAGCTTATCATTTCACACACACACGTGATTAATGGTCATACAATTGTATAAAATGTAATTATCAATTACGACAATTACTGTATATAGTATTACACGTTCGCGTGACTAATTAAAGTTAGGTTAGGTCATACCAAACGACCTCAAGTCATTGTCAATGACGAACGCACAATTTTCCTGTGTTTTCCCTATACAGTCACCTGCTGTAGCAAATAGTTCAGTCGCCATCTGATAAATGGGAGCGGCCAGAGTGCTTAGAAATATCTGAGCATTCCTCTATTTCTATGGCGTTAGACTGCACGTGCAGATATTTTTGTTAACTTTTTTTTATGTGACGAAGGTAGACAACTAAGCTCTCAGCCCACCTGATGGAAAGCAGGAACTGAGGCCCATGGATATAGCGATCAAAAAATCGCCCATGCGCTGCCTACCCTGAGGACTTAGATGGATTGCCTCTATGCCAGTAATTACACCGGCTATCTTACCCCCAAACCGAAACACAGCAGTGCAAACACTGCTATTTAGCGGCAGGTTAACGGAAAAGACGGTGGTAGCTATCCAGGCGGACTCTGCACGAGGTCTTACCACCAGCAAAACTGATGCCGCTCGGATTTATCCGATGACGACTGTACAGTGCATTGCCAAGATCTAAGAAATACAGTTTACGATAAAAGCTTCTATCTTAAAGGCCTGTTATACAATCTCCAGATAAATATATTCGTCAGATTAAATTTTAATCACCATCCCTTTCTCCAGACATATAAAAGAAAAGGACAGCTAACTGTAATTACAGTAATTTTATTCTGGGGTGGTGAAAAACTTATACCTTAAATTATTCAGAGTAGTTTTATAATTTTAAATAAAGTTACCCTATTAAATGCACCTAATCGAAGCTGCGTGTAAAGGCAACATCAAAAAATAACATTACCCAATTTGAGAGGTTGTTTTATTTTACTTATTTAAATTATTGACTTTAAATGTCGGTCATAACGGTTTGTGCACTCGCGAAACTCATTATTTGTCTTATTTACATATTTAATAAATATGAACTCGAAAAGTTGTAAAATTGCATTCATTTGCATACATTACCTTTGTGCGAGCTGCCGGCAAACCGTTGATTTGATAATTATTTGTGGTATAGGCATAAAGTCTATTATTTTCATCGTTAGGACAGGAATTCTTAGGTTACTTCTTACTTATTCTTAGGTAGATTAATATTCAACAGTAGCCATATTGCTATACTGTATTTAGTACATACTTACGCTATCTAAAGAAAATACCAAAACTTTTTGTATTAAAATATGACACCACCAAACACCAAAATATTTATTTATTTATTTATTTACCTATCACTAAGTTTAAATACCTAATCATCGCGATAGTACATTATACATAAAAAATTCTCACGTATCACCCTCTCTCAGTCCACTGCTGGACGTAGGCCTCTCTTACTATGTATATAGACGCATTTAAGAGGTAAATGCAAGCGCGTTGGCGATCGCAGTAGTGTGTCCACTATGATGATATTGATGATGCTGCTGCCCATCATCAATCTTCCATAAAGGAATATTCGTTGACACTTCAATCCCTTACTACATAAATAATATACTACATTACTTCCCTGTCTACACCTTACTCCTATACACGCCACACTAAAGCAGCAATGTTCGCAGGCAATGTTGGCGGAGCCCACGGGCGCAATATAAAAAAACATGATGAAACAAATTACCGTTTGACCACCATGATATAACTAACGGCTGCATTTTAATGTTCTGACTACACTACTCCCCTACCTACACGTTATTCCTATACGAGCCGCACTAAAGCAGCAATGTTCGCAGGCAACGTGGCGTAGTCCACGGGCTCAATATAAAAAACATGATGAAACAAATTACCGTTTGACCACCATGATATAACTAACGGCTGCATTTTAATGTTCTGACTACACTACTGCCCTACCTACACGTTATTCCTATACGAGCCGCACTAAAGCAGCAATGTTCGCAGGCACCGTGGCTTAGCCCACGGGCTCAATATAAAAAAACATGATGAAACAAATTACCGTTTGACCACCATGATATAACTAACGGCTGCATTTTAATGTTCTGACTACACTACTGCCCTATCTACACGTTATTCATATACAAGCCGCACTAAAGCAGCAATGTTCGCAGGCACCGTGGCTTAGCCCACGGGCTCAATATAAAAAAAACATGATGAAACATATTACCGTTTGACCACCATGATATAACTAACGGCTGCATTTTAATGTTCTGACTACACTACTGCCCTACCTACACGTTATTCCTATACACGCCACACTAAAGCAGCAATGTTCTCAGGCACCGTGGCTTAGCCCACGGGCTCAATATAAAAAAACATGATGAAACAAATTACCGTTTGACCACCATGATATAACTAACGGCTGCATTTTAATGTTCTGACTACACTACTCCCCTACCTACACGTTATTCCTATACCAACCGCACTAAAGCAGCAATGTTCGCAGGCACCGTGGCTTAGCCCATGGGCTCAATATAAAAAAAACATGATGAAACAAATTACCGTTTGACCACCATGATATAACTAACGGCTGCATTTTAATGTTCTGACTACACTACTGCCCTACCTACACGTTATTCCTATAGACGCCGCACTAAAGCAGCAATGTTCGCAGGCACCGTGGCGGAGCCCACGGGCTCAATGAAAAAAATCATGATGAAACAAATTACCGTTTGACCACCATGATATAACTAACGGCTGCATTTTAATGTTCTGACTACACTACTCCCCTACCTACACGTTATTCCTATACGAGCAGCACTAAAGCAGCAATGTTCGCAGGCACCGTGGCGGAGCCCGCGGGCTCAATATAAAAAACATGATGAAACAAATTACCGTTTGACCACCATGATATAACTAACGGCTGCATTTTAACGCTCTGACTACACTACTCCCCTACCTACACGTTATTCCTATACGAGCCGCACTAAAGCAGCAATGTTCACAGGCACCGTGGCGCAGCCCACGGGCTCAATGAAAAAAATCATGAAACAAATTACCGTTTGACCACCATGATATAACTAACGGCTGCATTTTAATGTTCTGACTACACTACTGCCCTATCTACACGTTATTCCTATACGAGCCGCACTAAAGCAGCAATGTTTGCAGGCACCGTGGCTTATCCCACGGGCTCAATATAAAAAAACATGATGAAACAAATTACCGTTTGACCACCATGATATAACTAACGGCTGCATTTTAATGTTCTGACTACATTACTCCCCTATCTACACGTTATTCCTATACGAGCCGCACTAAAGCAGCAATGTTCGCAGGTACTGTGGCGCAGCCCGCGGGCTCGGGGCCGCACGCGGCGCCCGCGCCGCCGGGGCAGCCCGTGGAGTTCAACCATGCTATTGAATACGTTAATAAGATCAAGGTAACTATACATTATACATTTGTGAACATCTTTTATCTCTTAATTGCTATTGGAGCGGCATTAAAATGTGGTATACTCTTGGGTCGTCTCATTCGTTTTTCGTCGCGTTCCTAAATTTGTCCGATTCTGCTTTCGTCACCCATTCTTCATTCGTCAAGTTAGTCTGCAGTCATTGTCGTCTTTGACCATAATAAGTTGTTGACCTTTTTCTTATTTCGACTCAATCGTTTTTTGTCATTTCGTATTTGGTCATATTCTAAGTTGGTACAGATGTAGTGAGAAATGACTTGCCTTCGGAAACGTTCGTCAACGTCATGCTGTTTCAGTCTATCTCACTGAGACTGACAGTAATAGCTGTCATGCTACTTCAGTCAGACTCGGTGACACTGCCTGAAACAGCATGTGTTTACGAACGTTTCCGAAGGCAAGTAATTTCTCACTACACCTGTACCGAGTTAAGCCTATGAAAATATACGAAAAACATAGACTTAACAACGAACATGCCGAAAAAGAATTATGACGAGTTAAGAACGAGACGGATTAAGATAAAGATGAACAACAAATTTGACCGAAGAAGAGAAAGACCATCGACGATCGTGACAAATAAAGAATGGGTGACGAAAGCAGTCTGTCTGTCCGCACCAAGATTCTTGGCCGTTAGTACTACTTTCATCTAGGGCCCTGGTCTCGTATTCGAACCCGGAACTTCCTGCTTCGTGAGCACTACCAACTAGACTACAGAGATTGTGAAGATTTATAAATAAATATCTTGGGACATCTTACACAAATCGACCTAGTCCCACGGTAGGATCAATTAGGGCTTGTGATGTGGGTATCAGGCGGTCGGACGATATATATAATGGATACTTAAAGATACTTAAATACATAGACAGCCATGACCAAGGAACAAATATTTGTGATAAATAAATACACAAATAATGCCCTCGCCGGGATTTGAAACCGAAACCTCCAGCTTCGTAGGCAGGGTCACTACCAACTAATTTATCAAATGATGAAACAAATTACCGTATGACCTCATGATATAACTAATGGCTGCTTTATTATCTGACCTTTACCCTTCAACTCACCCTCAATCTACCCTCAAACCCCATTCTAACCTACCATCTCTTCCAGTCTCGGTTCAGCCGCCAACCGGACAAGTATAAGCGGTTCCTGGAGATACTACATGCGTACCAACGTGGACATAGGGACGTTAAGGAACCGCAAGCGAAGCAACAGACTGAGCAGGAGGTGTATTCGCAGGTATGTGGTTATTGATTAAGTGGTTTTGGGGTACTTTAACCTGGTATTTATTAGCAACGACGTCTTGTAGGAAATAATAAAAAAGTAATAGTAGATTGACAAGGGATCAACATGGTATATTTCCGGGCGTATATTGAATCCTGAATGGAGCGACGGATTCCACAATTGAACCCCGACCCGAGGGATTCTAAAGTGGAATCCTGAACGTAATGAAGGATTCAAGCGTTAACGCCTAAGATGAAATAATTTTGATACCGTGTGACACATACTGCTTTTCACACCACCTATGAGAAAAATAAAAGATATATCACATATTTAATATTTATGCAAATAATCGATTCTGAAGAAATTTTTATCAATTATGAAGATACTGTTTATTTTCATATTTCATTGTAATTTTTTAGGCTGGCAATACAAAGTCCTTGAACTGAAAAGTGCCACTTTGATCCCTCCTAGCAGGGAAGAAAAGACCCGTATTCGAATTCGCATCATTACATTACTATTAGATAGTATGCAGCCCTCGTATACGAAACGCCAAATACTTCGTAGTAGCTAAAGTAGTAGTTCGGTACACTGTATTAGTTGTATGGAACTATGACTGCTACAAAATATTTGACGCTGATTGTGCGGTACATTACTTTACGGTAGAATACATTTTATTCTGCCATGTTTTTAATGATTAACACTTAGTCATCAATTCAATTCGCAGAAACTTATTAGACTAAAATAATACTGATATTGTAAATTTGCAATTCAGTAATTTTTGTATAAGGAAAAAGAACTGATCTGGATTAAGAAATTTTAAATAAGTGTTATTTGTGCTCTATTTGAATTCCGAGGATTGTTTCGTATTGTATTAATAATTGGGCATTGTTATGGAACATCGAATCAAGCGACAGAAGTCTGTCACTTAAAATAATAACATTAGTTTTTGACAGAAAAATTTAAATGAAATGACAGGCTTCAGTCGCTTGATTCGATATTCCATCTATGCCCATTTCTGGTAAAAATAACGAATTCCAACAATCTACATGATGAAACAAATTACCGTTCGACCACCATGATATAACTAATGGCTGCTTAATAATCTGACCACCCTCCCCTCTCACACCAACGCTAACGTCGGGCGGATTGTACATAGTTCTCCCGCCAGGTGGCGAAGCTGTTCGAGAACCAAGACGACCTACTGGCGGAGTTCGGGCAGTTCCTGCCGGACGCCAAGGCGGTCACCAAGCCGCACTACCCGCCGCATGCCCGCACGCCGCCGCTCATGCCGCCGCAGGTGAGCGCTGTTCTCCCGCCAGGTGGCGAAGTGTTCCAGAACCGGGACGACCTACTGGCGGAGTTCGGGCAGTTCCTGCCGGACGCCAAGGCGGTCACCAAGCCGCACTACCCGCCGCATGCCCGCACGCCGCCGCTCATGCCGCCGCAGGTGAGCGCTGTTCTCCCGCCAGGTGGCGAAGTGTTCCAGAACCGGGACGACCTACTGGCGGAGTTCGGGCAGTTCCTGCCGGACGCCAAGGCGGTCACCAAGCCGCACTACCCGCCGCATGCCCGCACGCCGCCGCTCATGCCGCCGCAGGTGAGCGCTGTTCTCCCGCCAGGTGGCGAAGTGTTCCAGAACCGGGACGACCTACTGGCGGAGTTCGGGCAGTTCCTGCCGGACGCCAAGGCGGTCACCAAGCCGCACTACCCGCCGCATGCCCGCACGCCGCCGCTCATGCCGCCGCAGGTGAGCGCTGTTCTCCCGCCAGGTGGCGAAGTGTTCCAGAACCGGGACGACCTACTGGCGGAGTTCGGGCAGTTCCTGCCGGACGCCAAGGCGGTCACCAAGCCGCACTACCCGCCGCATGCCCGCACGCCGCCGCTCATGCCGCCGCAGGTGAGCGCTGTTCTCCCGCCAGGTGGCGAAGTGTTCCAGAACCGGGACGACTGCTGGCGGAGTTCGGGCAGTTCCTGCCGGACGCCAAGGCGGTCACCAAGCCGCACTACCCGCCGCATGCCCGCACGCCGCCGCTCATGCCGCCGCAGGTGAGCGCTGTTCTCCCGCCAGGTGGCGAAGTGTTCCAGAACCGGGACGACCTACTGGCGGAGTTCGGGCAGTTCCTGCCGGACGCCAAGGCGGTCACCAAGCCGCACTACCCGCCGCATGCCCGCACGCCGCCGCTCATGCCGCCGCAGGTGAGCGCTGTTCTCCCGCCAGGTGGCGAAGTGTTCCAGAACCGGGACGACCTACTGGCGGAGTTCGGGCAGTTCCTGCCGGACGCCAAGGCGGTCACCAAGCCGCACTACCCGCCGCATGCCCGCACGCCGCCGCTCATGCCGCCGCAGGTGAGCGCTGTTCTCCCGCCAGGTGGCGAAGTGTTCCAGAACCGGGACGACTGCTGGCGGAGTTCGGGCAGTTCCTGCCGGACGCCAAGGCGGTCACCAAGCCGCACTACCCGCCGCATGCCCGCACGCCGCCGCTCATGCCGCCGCAGGTGAGCTAAGTTTTTTGACTTTGCCAATAAAAAACACATTTTTTGTTGACTGTACATGAGTCGTTAGTGTACAGTCAAGTGCAAAAATAAGTATCGAAAGAATCCGTTCATAAATATGTTACGACGTTCTTATTACATACAATTAGAGTGCACTGGGACATATTTTTGAACGTTTTTGTATACCCCTTATTTTGTCTTCGACTGTAATGCCCACTTTCCACTGCGAGCGGAGCAGAGTCATTAACCCATCGTATGCGAGAGCAGAGCGTCTATAAGGCCTTTATAATATACCAAAATTGCAGCTTTGCAACTCAACTTGCGATTTGTATGAAAAACTTAGATAGCGGGCCTCCTGCCTTTTGAATTTCGCGTTTATACTTTCAACTACTAAGTTCACTGACCTGATTTTACCCTTAAATTAAAGAATATTAAGTGCACTATAAGGTCATCATTGCATGTTTTTCGTAGCATAATTAGTAGCATGATTAATCGTCTAGCCTTAGACTTAGGCTAGACGACTGCTGGCGGAGTTCGGGCACTTCCGGAGATTCCCACGCGAAGCTGCTTATCCAGTGGGGACTGAAGAGTCAGATGTCACATGTAAAGAAAATAAGATCTTATTTGAGCCACCTGGTTGCTTAGCTAAGTTTCCTAACGCCAACGCTCTTTTTACTTAAGCATTGATTACAACTAGGCCTACGACCAGGTAGCTGTTTTCAGTTTTTCAGTTTTTCCTCTTAATGGGTTAAATAATGTCGAGCAATCGTCGACTTAAATTGCGTGAATAACCCAATTCGCTAAATAGTTTCATAAATCAATAGAATTATTAATTCGTTTATTTCCAAAAATATCATCAATAAAAGATGTCAGTGTTTATTCAAGGAGAATTTTTTGTCTTGTTCTATCATGATTATGTATTTTCAGGCACTAACCGAATTGTATATCTCGTTACGTAACAAATAACAAATTATTTAATGAGTAATAAAACAATGTTATTTCAAACAAAACATTATACCTAACAAAAACTGTTCAAAACACACATAAAATATTCAATTTAAAAAAAAAGTCGAAAATTTATGAAATTACCAGCACGAAAAATAAAATAGTTTGACTAAGCGCAAATAACGTATAACGACCTATCTAAAAATTCAAATCCAAATACGGGTAAGCCTAGAAACTGCTCAACAAAAGTCCATGCAAAGGGGGTAGATATCACAAATTGTTTCATACTTATTTTATTGTCTACTGCACATTTTAGTAGAACATTCTCGCACACCCTTACAAGTTTGAACCATCGGTTTAATGGTGACAAATTTAATGAAATTGACGTTAAGTTTAAATAAAGTGTAAGTTTCGCGACAAAAACGAAACAGTGTGTGATTTAAATAATCGATTGAAATCAAAACGCAAACATTTACAATTAGGTTGAAGCTTGAATCAAAAGCTGCATGAAGATGTTATGTTATAAATGGTGTGTGTTTTTAAAATTATTGGAGACTAAATTTATATTTTATAATGCTACCGACATTTTTTAATCTGTCAATCAAAACAAGTTTACTGGTTTTTTCGTTTGACATTTAACTGTGTCAGTTATTCGCTCTCTCGAGCGCTGGAGCCCGCAAAAGAATTGGGAGAAAGTAATTGAGTTTTTGATAAGATAGAGAGAAGAATTTATTACAAATATCAGTGTGTGTTTGAACGAGCGACGGTATGTATTTAATTGTTTAGATCTGTATTAAAATCGTGTATTCATTTGAATTATTGGCACATTGTTTTATATTTCTAAAATAAATGATTTTGCCGTTCCATAAAGTACTTAAATTAATACGTTTTTTTTATTGTGTCTTGTGTTGGTTGGTTTATAATATCATTATCAATTTGTAACGCTCTTTATATTACAATGACGTTTTATTTAGTTTACTCCGGTTTTTACAGTTTGCTCTACTATTCTATGTTCCAATGACAACACGTTTTGAATTCAATCAAAATTTGAAATAATAATTAGGTATGTAGTGCCCACAACTTATTGGATAATGGGATGCCATTGCATATGAGTAATTTAGTGTCGATGGTAGAAATGTACATTCGACGTTACAGCAATCGCGCAAAATGTGTATATCAAACTTCCCTTTTTTATAACCAAATATCTTATATCATACAAATTTCCTGGGACTTACGGCTAAAAGAGATATCGAGTTTTCTCTCTCGTGCGTTATGTGGTACGTGCTACGTAGGTAGACAATTACCTTGTAAATTATAAATCTAAAAGAAAAACACAAGACCATCAATATCGGAGATTCAAATGTATTTTTTTTAGATATGCCCATATTGTTCATTCATCGCCATAGCCTTAATGTAAGGTCCGACCGAGACCCATATTTTAGTCGCCGAGACCGAGACCGAGACTTGGTAGAAATGATAAATAATAAACGTATAAATTACATAAAAAATCCCTAGCTAATACCTATAGTAAGTCCAACGTCAAACTAAATACAGCAGTTTTTTTGGATATTTTCTTTTATTGAATTTTTTTTTTATGTAGGTACCACACAAACCCGTTATCGAATTTTAGGTATTTTTATCTATAGTATGATTCTAACCAATCTACATATACACTAACTCTAAATTATTCCTGTTTTAAAGTGAAATTGAAGTCGGTTCATGTCAATATGACACCAATAAAATCGCAGTAAGAGATGGCGTCAAGCTCGTCAATTACAGCTCATTACAAATCCGCGGAGAGTCCCGGCCATTTTTGGCCGAGAGCCGAGTGGGATATCTCGGCTCGATTTTTGGCCGAGAATGCCGAGACCGAGACCGAGATCTCGATCGGACCTTACCTCGATGTATGACATGTTTAGACAGATTTGTAAGTGTATGTATGCAGCGTTTCCGCATAATGGTATAAAAACACTACTCCAGCCTCCGCGAACATCCCAGATGCGCCGCAATATCGTGGCAGCTTCATCAGAACCCTAAACGCATTATTGTATTGTACTGTCTCCGCGTATAGCCTACCCACAGGCTGCTTGTGTAGAAGTTGGTGCAGTATGCTCTGAAGAGCGTTAGTTTTACCTCGGTTGAGCAATGCGCGAACCTGCGGGCAATCATAGCCTCGATGTATGACATTTTTAGACAGTTTTGTAACAGTGTGTCGTTTGCAGCAACGCGCGGAAGCCGAGCCGGAGCGCTTCCCGCCGGCGCCCGCGCCGTCGCCGCCGCTCGCGCCTCCGCCGCACCTGCTGCCGCAAGTAAGTACATTTAACCCACTTACGCCGACCAGGTGTTATAACACCGATTTTTTTTTCTTTTTTTTTGGATAATTGTAGTGTTTTATTGACAATTAATCACTTTATCGTAAAAAATCCGGGGGTCACATTTTTTGGTTTCAGACTTATCTGAGCTAATCCCGAAACTACCACCCGGACATTTAGAAATAGAAAAAAATAGATTACACATACAAAAGTAATTGGATTACTTTTTACCCAACTCTGTCACCTAACTGGATAAATAATTAAAGTCGGATACAATTATCACTATTTTCCTCAGATATATAAAAGAATAGGACAGCTTACATTTATCTGACAGACATATATTATTATGAGAATGGTGAAATAGGCCCTTGTTGGGTTACCTACACCGAACAACAAAAAGATGTTAGTCTTTTTTTTTTGAGATATTTATTTTTGAACAATAAAGAAAAGAGGCTTTATCGCAACTCCAGAAAAGTCATACGAACGTACTGACCTTTAAAAACTTGGCCATTTGCATTTTTTATTCATTTGTATCTTACTAACGCAAATAACAAACAGGGAGAAATGGCTTTTGGCAGGTAGTTGTCAATCATTTTAATATATTGGTAGCCTTTCGCCTCCTAAATCCCTGAGGACAAAACGGCCATCGTTAAAATAATAAATCAAACTACGCTTCCAAATACAAAACATCGACTTACCTAGGAACCTAATCTAAATCTCAATGATGAAACAAATTACCGTTTGACAACCATGATATAACTAATGGCTGCATTTTTATGTTCTGACAACCCCCCAAACAATGAAAATCCGCTCGCCTTACTACAAAATTAACGAGTGACACCTCAGCAGGCCCCGAAACATACCAGCACAGTGTCGAGTAGCACCGCACCGCCGCAGCATCTGAAGAGATCGCCCAGCTTCACATCCTCTTCTCAGTTGCGTGAGTATTATAACGAAAAGCTTTGTTCAGTTTTTTTTGAAAACCTTATTGTAGAAAGTTTTGAACAATTGAATTGGAAGGAAATTATCATGCTCCTATAGTTTTAATGCTCAGTAGTTTTAATCAATCTTTTTTTATTTTTTATTTGTTGTATTGGATTAAACTTCACTGTGTTTTTATGTATGTTTAACTACAGGATTATAATGTCAACATACTAATGTTTATGTAATGGTAATTTTAAGTTACCTTTTAGATTTGCACTGATGTCAATGCCATGATAACATATTGTACGAAATCCTGGTGGGAATCGTCACTGGATTTAGACTTATCATATTGCTGTACCTATATCTGGTCTATGTTTGTTTTTTTCCCCAATAAAGAAAATAATAAAATAAAATCTAGATCATAGTCAATAATTGACTGACAGTATAGCAATGATTATATCGCTTGTATATAATTGTGTGCATAAAAGTAATCATTATCTGTGTTATCGCACAAATTAGCTTTTTTTTTAAAAAGAGGCTTCTGATTCTTTCAGTTTTGGGCTCGTTTGGAAATGTTCAAATCAGAATAATGAGCCGAATCGATAAAAATGTTGTAGCAACGCCTTCAATGGGACTACTTAAATTGAAAATATCAGTCCCAACAGCCAAAAATTAAAACTCCTAATGTCTTACTGAACGGAGAAATTGTACACAAGAGCAAAAAGATGTGTTAATCATTCTATGATGAAACAAATTACCGTTTGACCACGATGATATAACTAATGGCTGCATTTTTATGTTCTGATTTCCTTACTCAATCATCTAGAGGGTATTCTACCATAACTAATGCATCAAATCCAAACACAAGAGAAAAAAAAATGTGTTAATCATTCTATGATGAAACAAATTACCGTTTGACCACGATGATATAACTAATGGCTGCATTTTTATGTTCTGATTTCCTTACCCAATCATCTAGGTAAAGGGTATTCTACAATAACGAATGCATCAAATTACACAAATTAATAACATTCTTGATCATTCTATGATGAAACAAATTACCGTTTGACCACCATGATATAACTAATGGCTGCATTTTATGTTCTGACTTTCTAACCGATGGGTACCAGTATCGAGGGTCTATTCTACAACGACTAATAAATGTCATCCAACAGCCGTAGGTCTCCCGCCTCCGAAGAAGCCGCGGCACTCGTCCCTGACCGGCGGCATGGTCCGCGACGTGTCGTACGCGGAGGCGGCCAAGTACGGGACGCAGCAGGAGTTCAACTTCTTCGACAGGGCCCGCCGTGCGCTGCGCTCGCAGGAGGTGTACGACAACTTCCTCAGGTGTGTAGCCCAGCCGTGGGCCTCTAGCCCAGCCGTGGGCATCCCCCCGCCAAGAAGCCGCGGCACTCGTCCCTGACCGGCGGCATGGTCCGCGACGTGTCGTACGCGGAGGCGGCCAAGTACGGGACGCAGCAGGAGTTCAACTTCTTCGACAGGGCCCGCCGTGCGCTGCGCTCGCAGGAGGTGTACGACAACTTCCTCAGGTGTGTAGCCCAGCTGTGGGCCTCTAGCCCAGCCGTGGGCATCCCCCCGCCAAGAAGCCGCGGCACTCGTCCCTGACCGGCGGCATGGTCCGCGACGTGTCGTACGCGGAGGCGGCCAAGTACGGGACGCAGCAGGAGTTCAACTTCTTCGACAGGGCCCGCCGTGCGCTGCGCTCGCAGGAGGTGTACGACAACTTCCTCAGGTGTGTAGCCCAGCTGTGGGCCTCTAGTGCAGCCGTGGGCATCCCCCCGCCAAGAAGCCGCGGCACTCGTCCCTGACCGGCGGCATGGTCCGCGACGTGTCGTACGCGGAGGCGGCCAAGTACGGGACGCAGCAGGAGTTCAACTTCTTCGACAGGGCCCGCCGTGCGCTGCGCTCGCAGGAGGTGTACGACAACTTCCTCAGGTGTGTAGCCCAGCCGTGGGTCTCTAGTGCAGCCGTGGGCATCCCCCCGCCAAGAAGCCGCGGCACTCGTCCCTGACCGGCGGCATGGTCCGCGACGTGTCGTACGCGGAGGCGGCCAAGTACGGGACGCAGCAGGAGTTCAACTTCTTCGACAGGGCCCGCCGTGCGCTGCGCTCGCAGGAGGTGTACGACAACTTCCTCAGGTGTGTAGCCCAGCCGTGAGTCTCTAGTGCAGCCGTGGGCCTCCAGCAAAAGCCGTAGGGCTCCCACAGAAGCCGTAAGGTTCCCACACAAGCAATAGGTCTCTAGTCTCATCCTTGACAGGAGCATTCCATAAAAACGTCACGTACGGACACAGTCATTTCAATACTTTTAATAATAAATAAATAATAATAAATATCCTGGGACATCTTACACAGATCAACCTAGTCCCACGGTAAGCTCAATTAAGGCTTGTGATGCGGGTACCAGGCGACGATATATATAATAGATACATACGTATAGATACTTAGATACATACACAGCCACGACCAAGGAACAAACATTTGTGATAAATAAATACACAAAGAATGCCCTCGCCGGGATTCGAACCCGGAACCTCCAGCTTCGTAGGCAGGGTCACTACCAACTAGGCTACAGAGGCTGACTAAACTTTTGAGAAATAAAATGAGGTAACCGAGTATGGTCATAATAATATAATATAAAGGCTTTAAGGTTGACAGTGTTTCTTAGCAGCGACAAAAAAAAGACTTTCATGGAATGGTCCGACAGGTTCTTACCCCAGCAATGGAATAGAATAACAAGTATCATGGGATATAACACGTATATGGTAGTATTTTAAGGTAGTTTTCGTATCACAATGTATCATGGGATGGGACATTCGTACACAAATCGGCTTAGTCCCATTGTAAGTTTAATTAAGACTTCTGTGTGACAACATAGACTGGATTAGGTGAATACAATAAATATTTTTTTTTGTCTGTTATTGCCATAGTTACGATCACCTGACTCGCGCTGGTTTTATGCAAAATTATGCTACTTAAACTATGCAAACCTCCAGTTTCCCAGGCACGGTCACTACCGATCTGAGCTGCAGAGGCATTCAAAAAACAAACATTCACTTTTATACAATGTTTTATATGAAACTGGCTTTCTAAGCGCGGTAAGCGGATTACAAACTCAAGTCACTAAAAGCTTTCCGCCTACGACGTCGGACTTCTAACAGACTCTACGATATAAGAGTTCTATAACCATACCAATGCAAAATCAATTTGATAAACATTTTATCTTAATAATATAGTTACGAATGTACCTAGTTATAACACAGATTATGTAATAAAAAAATCTGATTCTCTCGTAATATCGTACTCGTACCCTAGATGCATTATGTCCTATTCTTTACTCTACTTTCGTATACGTGTGTGTACTTATAAGCCCTCGTATGTCGAACGTGGAACCGCGTACGAGAAAACTAAAAGATATTTGTAACACACGAAATGTCACTACTTATCACAATGTCCAAAGTTCTAACCGCCCTTCTACCCACAGATGCCTGATGCTATTCACCAACGAGATCATCTCCTCGTCTGAGCTGGTGTCCGTGACGTCACCGTTCCTGTGCCGTCACCCAGAACTCCACAAGTGGCTACAAGACTTCGTGGGGCCTGTGTCACCACCCTCTACTCCAACTCAGCCTAGTGCCGGTTAGTATAGTATTTCAGTACACTGTTGGACGTAGGTCGCTCTTATAACTATTGTATGGACGCATTAGGGCATTTCTCAGAGTGTAAACGGACATCTCATTCATCTGGTCACGTTTTTTTGGAAGTGGCTGCATCTTTTGGTGCCATTTTCAGTCGTCAGATACAGCACCCGTCTCTCTATAAGACATCCAAAACCAACTTCAAATCATTAAGCCACTTCCAAAAAAACGTGACCAGATGAATGAGATGTCCGTTTACGCTCTGAGAAATACCCATTAGCCCTTAAATGCTTGACCTTGACAAAGATTTACTCAAATTTGAATTTTGCTTAATAGAGTCAGGAATACATGATCCATATCATCGGGAATAGTGCAATACCGCGTAATTACCAAAGCAGATAGAGTTCAAATATCAAACAATTGACACTCAAATTGTCCCTAATTGAATTTGTTAGTTACGCGGTATTACACTATCCCCGATGATATAATACATACCTATTTTTCTCAAACATGCAATGAAATATTGTTGTTATGTTCCTTGTTGGGCTGCGAAGTAAGACGTTTCAGGTGCGACTAGGTCAAGAGGTTGTTGTAATGGAATTTTCTCAAACTTGCTACGGAATGTTGATGTTACTTACTTTAAATTAAGCCCGGAAATACTATGTACCTGGTGTCATATGCTAAGATGATATGTAAAGAGATTTCATGTATTTATTTCACACCTAGGACTGCAAACAAACTGTCTTTTGTTTTGAAACGTCAAATTGTGACACTAGGTCTTGACATTCAGCCACAGAAAAAAAAAATAACCTAAGAACTAATGTCTATACCAACAGGTAAAAGGATACCTCAAACAGATTAAAAAAAAAGTTAGGCGCGAATGTTTTTTTTTAATGTTGTACGATACTGTACTATTGGTTTATTTACAAATCAAATAGTATGGTTCGGCGAAATCAGTTCGTTTTATCATGGCAAGTTTGAGAAAAGCACTATACAAATCTCGGCGAGAAACAGGGTTACAGGCCGCGTATTCCTATCTGGCCTCAGTTCCTTCGGCCAGATATATCTACTTGGCCTGTAACCCTTCGTTTCCCGTCCTCTATAGTAATGTACTATTAATACAAATCACGAAGGCCGGCAAAGTGCTCTTTTTTAATTCCATTCTACATAAATTTGTGGCACAAAAAACACATCAACTTTTCTCAAACATGCAACGAAATATTGTCTTTACGTTCCTTAAAATTGACTCTGAAGTATGGCTTTTAGGGCGTAGTAACTAACTCACTGGGATTGAAATGGAATTTCATAACACTTTTCAGGCCTAGGCCTGCCAAGTAATTTTTTTTTTGATTTCGATAACATTGTAATTTTTTTGTATTCCTTTGTATTATGAGGAAAGCACTATACACACCTCGGCGGGAAATATGGGGTCGCCTCGGACCTATCCTATATATCTTCTATGTCTTCGGCCGGCAACCCTTTTCGTTCCGGGCTTAGGGTTATTCCCACCGGGTTATTGGTGGTAACAGGTGGGAATAACCCCGGGCTTATAGTTTCAAGCGTTCATCGACATGTAATGTTGCAGGCTACAACAACAGCTACCAGATGTCCAACAGCCTGCTCGGCTACGACCGCTCGCGCTCGCGGCTGGAGAAGTCGTCCGTGCGCTACGAGCCCATCGGCCCGCTCGGCGCCCAGCTGCGCCACGACAGGCCGCAGGGCGACGCGGCCCAGGATATAGGTACGTGGCCTGTAGCCTGTCGCCTGTGGTGTGGTGTCACAGGCTACAACAGCTACCAGATGTCCAACAGCCTGCTCGGCTACGACCGCTCGCGCTCGCGGCTGGAGAAGTCGTCCGTGCGCTACGAGCCCATCGGCCCGCTCGGCGCCCAGCTGCGCCACGACAGGCCGCAGGGCGACGCGGCCCAGGATATAGGTACGTGGCCTGTAGCCTGTCGCCTGTGGTGTGGTGTCACAGGCTACAACAGCTACCAGATGTCCAACAGCCTGCTCGGCTACGACCGCTCGCGCTCGCGGCTGGAGAAGTCGTCCGTGCGCTACGAGCCCATCGGCCCGCTCGGCGCCCAGCTGCGCCACGACAGGCCGCAGGGCGACGCGGCCCAGGATATAGGTACGTGGCCTGTAGCCTGTCGCCTGTGGTGTGGTGTCACAGGCTACAACAGCTACCAGATGTCCAACAGCCTGCTCGGCTACGACCGCTCGCGCTCGCGGCTGGAGAAGTCGTCCGTGCGCTACGAGCCCATCGGCCCGCTCGGCGCCCAGCTGCGCCACGACAGGCCGCAGGGCGACGCGGCCCAGGATATAGGTACGTGGCCTGTAGCCTGTCGCCTGTGGTGTGGTGTCACAGGCTACAACAGCTACCAGATGTCCAACAGCCTGCTCGGCTACGACCGCTCGCGCTCGCGGCTGGAGAAGTCGTCCGTGCGCTACGAGCCCATCGGCCCGCTCGGCGCCCAGCTGCGCCACGACAGGCCGCAGGGCGACGCGGCCCAGGATATAGGTACGTGGCCTGTAGCCTGTCGCCGGTGGTGTGGTGTCACAGGCTACAACAGCTACCAGATGTCCAACAGCCTGCTCGGCTACGACCGCGCGCGCTCGCGGCTGGAGAAGTCGTCCGTGCGCTACGAGCCCATCGGCCCGCTCGGCGCCCAGCTGCGCCACGACAGGCCGCAGGGCGACGCGGCCCAGGATATAGGTACGTGGCCTGCAGTGTTATTCTCTAAGGAAACCGCCTTGCTGTCAGTGCTGCGGCAGCGTCGAGCCTAAAAATGGTATTCGGGCATTTTCGCGAGAAGAGATCCAAAAAAAATTTTTTTTAAGGTAGGTAAATTTAATGTTTTTCCTACTCAGAATAACGAGTTCTTTCAATCTAGGAGAAAAAAATACAAGAAAAAAATGGTCCCACATTTTTCATACATTTTACATGCTCTCCACTTTGTAACCGCTGTACAAAGTGTTTGAAAAACGGTTACGTAATTGAAACAAAAATTTGGGACACTTTTTTTCTTCTAGTAGGATCGAAAGAGCTCGTGATTCTGAGCAGGAATAACATAAAAATTACCTGTTACAGAAAAATAAGTTTTTGTATCTCTTCTCGCGAAAATGCCCATTCACTAATGTACTTTAAACGACACTAGTGCTCGGCGACGAATGCGGCGTGAGCTAGAACTACACTGCGTCGAGAGTTTAAAGTTTAATGTATGAACTTCGTATTCTCTAACGAAAAACAGCGACGAACTCGACCACAACTTCGCTCACAGCCTCGATTTCTAATGTCAAATAAAACGGCTAGGATTTTAGACAAGGCTGTCTCGATGTCGAGCTCGTTGACGAACGCAGCGTCGAAGTGAATTAGAGAATAGCATAGCTGTAGCCTGTCGCCTGTCGTCTGTGGTGTCACAGGCTACAATAACAGCTATTGGACCATGGTGTCACCGGCTTCTAATACCAGTATTTTTGTATGGGCAACACGGGAAAAATACCGGGATCCCGGGATTACCCATACAAAATACCGGTATTGAAAGCCCAAACAGTCACACGGCCCGTCCGATAGTAAGTGGTAACCGTAACCTTTGGATGCCTACAATAGGAAAAATGGTAATTTTACAATTGTAAGACCTGTCACCATTATGGAATAAGGGCCAGGTTATTTTCGGTAATTTGCAGTCCTAGGATTTTTAAGTATTGGATCAATTAAGGACCAACTGAAGTCTATGTCCAAAAACGCCAATTTCATGGAACCGGTATTGGAAGTCCGATAGTAAGTGGTAACCGTAACCTTTGGACGCCTGCAATAGGAAAAATTATAATTTTACAATTATTGTAAGACCTGTCACCATTGTGAAATAAGGGCCAGGTTATTTTCGGTAATTTCCAGTCCTAGGATTGTTAAGTATTGAGTCATTGCCTATGAAATTGGCGTATTTGGTCATAGACTTCAGTTAATCCCTAATTTTAGTAATTTGCAGTCCTAGGATTGCTAAGTATTGAGTCATTGCCTATGAAATTGGCGTATTTGGTCATTCATAGACTTCAGTTAATCCCTAATTTTAGTAATTTGTAGTCCTAGTAGTAGAGGTCCAAATGGAAAAAATTGTGCGCTGTGAGTTACAGTTTTGTAATTTTTACCAGAGCTAGAGGGTGTAAAAATAAATATTTTTAGATGTGGAGGGAAAACCAATTCCCCCCCTGAACGAGGGGGGAGGGGGGTGAATGTGCAAACGGAAGGGTTATGTTTAAAAATTTTTCGTCTAATATTTAGGCCTACTATTCATTGTTTGGTATCATTTTCATATAAAACAGACACGGGGAATTCATTTTTGATAATAAAAATGAGGATTTTCATGTATAAAAAAATAATTATCGCTATAAAGGTAAAATAATCACCGTTTTTATTTTGATTGTTGCGTTATATAAGTATTACCAAATAAATATATGAAACTAAAAAAAATACTACAAGATTGCATATTTATTGTAGTTTTTAAAAATATATACTTTTTAGAACTTTCCATGCAAAAATAAGTTGTAAAAAAATTGCACCTGTCGCGTACCTCGAATAAAAAAGGGACGTTGCTTTGAGTTATTGTTGACAGTACGTTTCTATCTCACTTCCGAGCAATATTTATAAGATGTTTTCAAGAGTCATTACGAATCGTCTTGCACGCAGGCTTGATGACTTCCAGCCTCCCGAACAAGCCGGTTTCCGAATTGGCGTTTCGTAAATGATATACAGAAGACCGAGGAATAGGTATGTATAACCTGCCCCTCTGTTTAGCGTTTAGCGTTTGTGGACTACGATAAGGGGGGTTTCCATGACGTACTAATGCGGTTTAATTTAGGTCGAGAGAAAGGGACAAGGCTATACGAGTCGTGTATCACTGCCCCTTTCCCAGAACCTAAACTGAATCGCATTAGTACCTACGTCATGGTAACCCCCAAGGCCTTCGATTTGATCGAAACTCTGGGCGTACTGCAGTCTCTTTAACGATACCAAGTAGACTACCGCTATTTCGAAATGTTGAGGTGTTTGTACGAAAGCGCCAGTATGTCAATCCGACTCCAAGACCAGAGCTTGAAGCGGGGAGTCAGGTAAGGAGGTATCATCTCGCCTAATCTGTTTACCGCTGCACTGGAAGATGTATTTAAGACTGGACTGGAAAAGGTGAGTATCAACATAAACAGCGAGTACCTCACTCACCTTTACCTTTACCATTCGCTGATGATACGGTGGTCTTGGCTGAGAGCCTGAGACCTTGGACGATGTTCGTTTCAGTACGATGCTCGCTGACCTCAGTAGCGACTTCGAGCGAGTTCGTCTTAGGATGAACATGGATAAGACGAAAACTCCCGTTACAATCGGAGACTAAACTCGAAGGTGTAGACGACTATAATATACCTAGGACAAGCTACCCAGTTAGGTAGGTCCAACTTTGAGTAAGAGGTCAATCATCGAATCCGACTAGGTTGGGCAGCGTTTGGGAAGCTACGACACATCTCTTCGTCCAATATTCCGCAGTTCTTGACGACAAAAGTATTTGATCAGTGTGGCAACACTCACTGATCAAAGATTTATAAGAGTGATGACATACGGTACTGAAACGTTGTCGCTTAGAATGGGCCTCATAAGAAAGCTTAAAGTCACTCACAGGGCAATGGAGAGGGCTATGGTGGGAGTCTCTCTGCGAGGTCGTATTAGAAATGAGACGATCCGCAGTAGAACCAAAGTATAGCTCCATAGGTCTCCGAATCACTAAACTAAAGTGGCAGTGGGCGGGGCACATTGCACGTAGAACCGATGGCCAATGCGGCGGCCTCGCAGGTGGAAGGCACAGCGTAGGTAGCCCCCCACAAGGTGGACAGTGAAGGTCTCAGGAGTCCGCTGGATGTGGCGCAGGACCGGTCATTGTGGCATTCTTTGGGGGAGGCCGCAGTGGACGTCTTTCGGCTGATATGGTAATAATGATGATTTATGAAGTAAACGTTTAACAATTGATTGTCAAATTCCATATGATATAAACTTTTAACGTGGGTGAACTGGGTTAGTTGTTCAGTCCCGGTTAGTGAAAATTACCTTTATCGTCTTTGGTAATGAGATCATTATCTAATGACACTTGTAAAAATGATTACCCATTCGGATTCATATGATCAGATACTATATATCATACATGTGATCAGATAGACCAGACATATAATATACACGCGGTATACAATAATCGATAAAATCTAAAAATAGAATCTGATCAAATAAAATTCTTATTAATCTTAGGTTATATAAAAAAAGAAGATCAGAAAATATTCAATTTACTTTCATATCAATAAATATTTACAATTGTAATATGAACAATAATATGCAAGTACAAAAATATGTATAATCTATGAGCAGTTCCCGGCACAAAAGTCTCTTTTTTGAGGTTACGCGGAGGTTTTTGATGGAGGTACGTGTCAGGTAATTTTTTTTTTCAGTGAATTTTTGTATGAAAGACTACAAAATGTGTATATTTTTAAAAACTGCAATAAATATGCTATCTTACACAATTTTTTTAAATTGGATAAGTTTGTTTTTTAATACTTATATGACGCTTAAATTAAAATAAAAACGGTAACTTTTTTACTTTTACTCCAAAAAATCTACATTTTTATATGAAATTGCTCATGTTTATGATAAAAAATGGATTTGTCAGGTCCGTTTTACACGAAAATGATACCAAACAATGCATAGTAGGCCTTATTAATTAGTAAAAAAATATTAAACGCAACCCTTCCGCATACACATTCACCCCCCTCCCCCCGTGCTCAGGGGGGGAATTGGTTTTCCCTCCACATCTAAAAACAACTATTTTGAGATCCTCTAGCTCTGGTTAAAATTACAAAACTGTAACTCGCAGCGCACAATTTTTCTCAACTTTGTATGGACCGTGACCCTTACTATAGGATTGCTAAGTATTGAGTCATTGCCTATGAAATTGGCGTATTTGGTCATAGACTTCAGTTGAACCCTAATTTTATTATCTGAAGAGAAACTTAGATATACTCTTTGTTTTCAACAGTGTAACTAAGGTTTTTTCACACTAATTATTATTTGTTTCCCTTAAATAATATTCAAAAATAAGCTTTGAATAGATATGCTCTTGACATATACTAATTAATCACTCACTACATCTAACTACATCTATAAACAACTCTTTTCTTGGTAAATATTGTGCCATTTGTTGTCACCCTTCTGATTCCAGTTTGATAATATCAAAATTTCATTTGGGGGGAGCCCGATAGTGAGACACGGGCTCCGTAAGGGATAAACGATAGTTAGTGGCAGTGGCATAACTATACCATCTGGGGCCTGTGACAAATTATTTTGATGGGGCCCTATCAGTATAAATCGTCACATTGTACTGTTTAATTTTAAATTTAAATTCCTCCGTAGCCTAGTTGGTAGTGACCCTGCCTACGAAGCGTGAGGTTCCGGGTTCGAATCCCGGCGAGGGCATTATTTGTGTATTTATTTATCACAAATATTTGTTCCTTGGTCATGGTTGTCTATGTATTTAAGTATCTATTATATATATCGTCGCCTGGTACCCACATCACAAGCCTTAATTGAGCTCACCGTAGGACTAGGTTGATTTGTGTAAGATGTCCCAAGATATTTATTTATTTATTTTATTTAAATTCACGGCCTCTTGGGTCGGGGGCCCGTGGCATTTTGCCAGCCCTGCCACCCTACTGTTACGCCACTGGTTAGTGGCTTGCTAGGAAACTGAATCAGGAAGTAATATAGTATATATCAACAGATCTGACGACGTGCAAGCGCCTGGGCACGTCGTACTGCGCGCTGCCGCGTGAAGCCGCCGCGCGTCGCTGTTCCGGCCGCACGCCGCTCTGCAAAGAGGTAACTATTCTTATTGTTTATCTAGGGTCTACGCTAGCTGCCCATGGGGGCATTTTCACTTCTAGGGACACCCAATTAGCTTAACTCTCACAAAAAAGTTAACTTCGATCTCAGCTTTGTAACGACAATTAAGCATTAAATATTAACAAAAATATATAATTAATAATAATCCAGAAAGAATACGCGTTTATGCAATATAAAAACATAAATGAAGTGGATTTACGTAAATATTTCATGCTTAATTGTCGCTACAAAACTGACATCGACGTTAACTTTTTTGTGTTTATACTCGGAATAACGAGCTCTTTCGATCTAGGATAAAAAACTACGAACTACAACTACGGCAATATCGACATGTTCCCAAATTTTGTCTAAAATAGTTATTTATGCTATGATGCAAATGTGGAAAGTAACTCGTGCTGGTTTTAACACCGACGCAATAGTCCTGAAAAGAGCCTACATTTGAACATGTGTATCATACAAAATTTTACAATGCCATTATGCGAGGAAAACCAGAAGTATCTTGGCATTACCAACCAGGCCGTGTGAAAAAGTACCATGAAATTTCTTTTCCGCACACGTGCGGAAAAAACACTTTCTGTGCATAAGTTTACCCTTAAAAAGAGCACTTTCTGAGCGTATGCATCGTAAAATATATAATCTTCACCGTAATAATAAAAAAATGATAATGAAACTGGTACAGTGGTTAAAAAAGCATAAACATAATCTGCCATCTTATAGAGAACGGTATAACTTTTACGAGAGTTGACACACATAATCACATGCGTGCTCCGCTAAATCTGTGACGCAATGATAACAGTAAAAACATCCGCCTATAGCAGATAACGGTTAATGCCGATACACATTGTTACATTTTAGTACATACTGCAATCTTAACTAACTTTTTGTATCGCTAAATAAATTGTAAAAAAATCGTGAAACGAGTTTTTATTTGAGATCATACAGCATTTTTTTATACACGGCGATTTTTGTGTTCCATACAGTAATGTCTTGAGATATTAATAGGCGGAAATGTATGGAACATAAGATTATTTTTCATGGATATCGGTCCCACAGTAAAAGTGAATAAAAAATCATCATGTATGTTGTCAAATTATGCACGTTAACATAATTTTAGTCCGTCTTAAGGAGTCAGATTGAAAATAATCAATTTATAACATAGAAAAGTAAGGATCAAAATATTTACTCCATGATTTCGTAGCGTTTCGAAACCGGTTTGGCGGACTTGAATTTACAAGGTCATTGTTTCGATATAATCCCTTGCCTATCCATAGCTTTGGAATGAAAGAGATAGCACAATATGGCCTCCAACAAAGACTCGTTAGACAGAGCATCGCCTGTACAGTCTACGGCAGAAATATGTATCGAAGGAATCCTTTCATAAATATGTTACGACGTTCTTATTACACAGAATTAAGGTGCTCTGGAACATATTTTAAAGCATTTTATATACACCTTATTTTGCCTTTGACTGTACTTGGCTTCTTATTCTTTAGTTATGTTGGAGTTCCTAAACTAATAATTTCTACTATTGTGCTTTTAATCAAGAGAAGTTCTGAACTTACACAATCAATGCTAACGATAAACAGCCTTCACCCCGAGTCACGAAGCATTTACAAACAAACTTATCAAAGTTACGACATCTTTATAAATAAACAAAACCAATTTAGACCTGCCCACGCCTCGCCCGAAATAAAACTGATGGTCACTGGAGGAGTGTCGTAATTTTACGAGTATATTTTTAAGGATATAAAGCCAAATGAGCAATGTACATGAGGAACTTTAAAGTCAAAGTGAGGTACTTACACTTTGACTAGTTTTCAATAGTTGTTTGATGATGATTTTATATTAAAAAAGTAAAGATCTATCGTAAACCCGACCGTCGGGTAATTTTAAGATTTCGCGCAATAGTAGTACAACCCGACAGTCTGTATTGTGGTTATATAGCTATGACTGCAGTCCACGTCATAGGACCCGATATCAGGTACTGTTTTTGCCTGGACGAACAGAAAGCGAAGTCATAACGCAATTAGTTTGTTAATCCTTGTCATGCGTCAAATTGTCAACCGGTGAAATATCCCTATCGTATCGTTAACCCGACTGTCGGGATCTAGGCATTCATTGCTTATGTGTGCATTTGTACGCGACTATAGTATACTATATATTGCTCCAACCTATCGCGGATGTTTGTTGTGGCAATGACCGTTTTTACACATAACAGAAAATAAAATGACTGATAATATAAATATACAAAATGATGAAACCCATGCGATGTGCAAACTCAGAAACCACACTGTTGAACAAACGCATGCTGCCTTCCTACTGATATTCCCACATCTCATACACCCCTCCAAACAACTGCGACAGTATTACAAACTGTATCCTTTCAGGTGCTGAACGACACTTGGGTGTCCTTCCCTACTTGGAGCGAGGATTCTACCTTCGTTACGTCCAGGAAGACTCAGTATGAGGAGTACATCTATCGGTGCGAGGATGAAAGATTTGAGGTTAGTTGTTTTATAGTTATAGTTACACATATAGCAACAGCCTATTTCAGTCCACTGCTAGACGTGGCCTCTCCTATAGAATAAAATATTTGATTGTGTGCTAAAAAAATTAAGAAATGCACTCGTCTGGATTGAAAATCGGAACCTTCAGTTTCATAGACATTCAACTAAGCAACGGAGGCTGAAAGGGCAACTTATTTTTTATAAGTATTTTACTTATCACTTCATCATTATATTTCAACCGAAAGACGTCCACTGCTGGACATAAGTCTCCCTCAATTATGGCCTTCACCAGGTCGTCATTTCCCCTTGCGGCGGGCTTATGCTGCATCTTTCTCAAGAAGCTTTCTTCCCCCTACAGCCATTGGTTCTACTTGATATGTATCCCGCCCACTGCCACTTAGAAAGAAAGAAAGAAAGAAAAAACATTTATTTATGGCACAACATAATATACACATTTAAACAAGAATACAAAAATAAACTAAGTGCCACAAAATGGACTCCAATTCAGCATATTGCTGGGCTGTAATCAGTGATTACAGCCCAGCGCTGGTCTGCACTTAAGTTAAACGATTCGGCTATATTGGTTACTCTGGTTCTGCTGAGGATGGCCTTATTCTGATACGATCTCGCAGTGAGACTCCTAGCATATGTGGCCTTCTCCTCTTTTTGGTTGACTACGGACAAAATAAAACATGGAAACCGCACGCCATACTAAATTGCCTTTCAAAAACGGTCCTGAAATTTGGTTGACATCTGTCACCCCGTCTTCATGCATAACGGTAATTAATTTCAATATCAACCTATTAAAAGTTTAAACCGCCATTTAAGAATAGTTGTAATTGGTTCATCAAAGTTTTGATTGTGGCTATATTCTATTTGCATTTGTTCAAGATGTTGCGCTGACATATGCACGGTGTTAAGAAAAGCGCTATGTCTTGCCCATCTTGGTACAATTGAATAATTGTTTTTGGGGGCATTTTTCAGCTGGCGTTAGACGTCCATGTTAATATGGTCTCAGACTTTGAGCCTACCACATGACTAATATTTACCTCACATTCCAGCTGGACGTGGTAATCGAAACCAACGCAGCCACCATCCGCGTCCTAGAAGGCGTACAGAAGAAGCTCTCCCGTATGACAGCCGACGATGCGGCCAAGTACCGGCTGGACGACTGCCTCGGCGGCCACTCGGCCACCATCCACCAGCGCGCGCTGCGGCGCATCTACGGCGAGAAGGTGGTACGAGCGACAAGCTCTTAGCATGGCCTTTTTAGTTAGTTACCCCCTTATTCATAAAAGTTTGTTAACTTAACAAGGCGCTAATTATTGTTTGTCCCTTTCGGTCTTAACATTGTGTCCATAAGAGCAAAAGGGACAAACAATTATTAGCGGCTTGTTAAGTTAACAAACTTTTATGAATAAGGGGGTTAGTCTGTGGAGTAGCGAATGCAAACAGGTTATTTGCATATGGACATAACCGAATATAAGCGGTTATTTCATACAAATTGTAGCCGGTTTTGCATTCTTCATTGTGAAGTTACAGTGTAAACAAAATGAGACACTCAAGTGACCATGTACAAAGTATTACACTAGCCTCTACAGTCGAGTGCATTAATATATAGACACATTTGTAAGGGATCAGTATGGAGAAGTGTATTTATTTACACGGTGTTACGTCAGCATTCCGAAAGATTTTAATTCTGAATTCCTGACCATATTTAGAGTCTTTAATGTTATATAAAATTTCCTGGATTTGGATTGGTTTCGGAGATACTCAACCTTTTTTCGAAATAAGTTTCTCGACGTAACTCGTCATAAAACCACTTTTTGATTACAATGCTACCACATACCTTTTGCATGGCAATCAAAAAATAAGAATAGACTTGACGAAATAACCACCAGCCCCTAAAAAAATTATTAAGATTATTAATTTTAACAAATTGTTGTTATGATAATAAGTACTGGAAATGTTAAAAAGTATTCAAAAAGTAAAAAAAAAAGAGATTTTTTTTTCTGGTGGTATTTGACATTAGGTCTTATAATAATTTTTGTTTATTTTGATGTCTAGAATGCATAGTTAAAATCTTTTGGATTGCTCGCGAGCATCCTGTATAAATTGTAGCCGGTTTTGCATTCTCCACTGTGGAGTTACAGCGTAAACAAAATAAAACACTCACATAATCAAGTACAAAGTATTAACACGAGCCACTACATGAACAAACTTTTCGGGAAATATGGTGGATCTTACCGATCATAGCTCATATATTAAATTTTTTTTATCAATATCGAAGTTTTAATGCAAATGTAGAAATTCTTTTGAATGCTTACACAACATACTAAGCACCCTTAGAGTCAAACTTCACATAGTTACCAATCACAAGACGGCTCTTCAGTGTTACTCATATTGTTTACATTTGTAGTAATTTCTACATACTCCAACTTAGCTTTAATTTCGTATTTTAGGCTTGTTTTTATTTTATATTCTGTCTATTATATAAGCATTAAGTAGAATCAAGATAAGTTATGATGTTTTTTTTTTATTTGCATTTTATTTCAAGTAAAATATGCTATTTTTTATTTTTGCCATGTAATTATTAATGTTATGGATTATTTATTGGCTTTGTTTATGATTTATGAGCATGGTCAATTTGAAAGGGGGAAAGGAAAACGATACTCTACTACGCTTAAACACAGTTTTATTATTTTAAATTATATTGCTTCTAAATATTTTCTTTTTTTTTAATGCTTCGGCTATTTATGTTGATAGTGAAAGCACGAGTGTAGATAAATCTGAAATATGGTATCATTAATTATACTGACGCGCTATACTCTGCTTTATGTTACTTGATAATGATAAAATACTGTTTATGCAGTAGAGAATGTGCTATAAAACAAATTCATGATATTCCGCTGCTAAACATTAACCCCCTTATTCATAAACGTCTGCTAACTTAACAAACCGCTAACAATTGTTTGTCCCTTTCGGTCTTAACAATGTGTCCATAAGAGCAAAAGGGACAAACAATTATTAGCGGCTTGTTAAGTTAGCAGACGTTTATGAATAAGGGGGTTAATAGTTACACAGTGAGAGTTCATACATGATTAACATTATTGATTCAGGGACTATTATATTTCTCTAATCTGTATTCTGTTCTTTGAGGGTAAAAAATACCATAACACATGACTAAAGAAGGAAACAGGTGAAAACAGATACTACAAATATTTGAATTTATAGGACCAGTCAGGCAGTCCGTAGCATATAACATCTTAGGCTACGCACCTTGAAATGTTCGCAGTGATACTTAGTCTTCAAGCATAGGTAGTCAATATGTAATTAGTAGGCATCGCCTAAAATGCTCATATGTTCACAGGCGGTGGACATTATCGCGGGACTGAAGAAGAACCCCGTAGTGGCTGTGCCCGTCGTACTGCGCCGACTCAAGGCTAAAGAGGAAGAGTGGAGGGAGGCTCAGAAGGTAATTCATTTAATTAAAACTTTGTATCTTCTCATAGTAACATTGCTTTTCCATTTTCCGGCACACTTCACTGTTAGTGAAGTGTGCCGGGAAATGTATTGTAGCAAACTATGCTAGTGGTTTTGTTTTTTATAATATGTTGCCAATATCCATTAAAGGGGTCATCATCATCATAATCAGCCTATGATAGTCCAGTGCTGTTAACTATGCGTATAGACGCATTAGGAGGTAGATTCCCATAATCGCCACGCTGGGCAAGCGGATTGGCGATCGCAGTAATGTGTCCACTATGATTACGCTGCTACCCATCATCATTCTTTTATCAAATATGGTCAGTGACACTTCAATCAAAAGGGTAAAGGATGAATATTTTTATATCATACCGAAAAAGAAAACCATAATTTGCATAACTATTCCATTTTAATCCAAGCGTTTCTTTCCCCACAGGGCTTCAACAAGCAATGGCGTGAACAAAACGAGAAATACTACCTAAAATCCCTAGACCACCAGGGTATTAACTTCAAGCAGAATGACCTGAAAGCGATGCGATCCAAGTCGCTGTACAATGAGGTGGAGAGCGCGTATGCGGCGCGGAAACCGGGGCCGCATCTCGTTGTGGACTATCATATGAAGAACCGGCAGGAAGGTACGTTACACAAATACATATTTCTCGAACATGCAATAAAATATTGTCTTTACGTTCCTTAAAATAAATAAAAAAAATTGTAAATATAAATAGTGCCAAATAGTGCCATCTTCTCTGTATACCTCGGGCCTCACTGAAAATCAGCGTTGCGTAGTGGGCCCTGCGGTGCACTACGTGACAACAAGCTGAGTGAGGACCCTTTGGCACAACTTCAATATCTCTGTTTTTAATGTAATATAATTCTAAGTTATGTTTTGTGCTAATAAATTCATTTCATTTCATTAAAATAGACTCGAAAGTATCGATTTTAGGGCGCAGTAACTCACTGGGATGGAAATGGAATTTCATAACACTTTTCAGGTCTAGGTCTGCAAAGTAACATTATTTTAATTTCGACAACATTGTCATTATTTTTTTTATTTCTTTGTATGTTTGAGAAAAGCACTATACATGCCTCGGCTTGAAAACGGATTCCCGGCCTCATTTTCCCAGCCTCTGATGTAATGTACTATTTCGTAACATATTATTAAAAAAAAAAATGATTAAACAATAACTTCCAATTGGTCGCCAACTCGCCATCAAATATACTCCTATATTTGACCATAGTTAAGCAGAAAACGACCAACTTTGATATTTTTACACTGCGTAAAACGACCAAACTCAATATGCAGGACCCGTAATTGACGTCACGCTCCATTTAGGGTGATCCTAATAGTGTTACGTTAACTTATTTCTGTCTGTTATTGCCATGGTTACATAGTCGCCTGAGTCACGCTGGTTTCGAATATTAGCGCAAACGGCACAACTTCGGTTCAACTTCGCTTAAACTTTTCATCTTTGGCATCAGTGTCTTTGTTCAATAGCTTTCCAAATATGAATATTCCCCTTTTATCACCAGCAATCAAAGTGGTCCGCGATGCCGCCGAACTGCTGATCCATCACGCTCGGCGCCAGACCACAATCCAGA
Organism: Thaumatotibia leucotreta; assembly: GCA_025490895.1. Taxonomy (NCBI): domain Eukaryota; kingdom Metazoa; phylum Arthropoda; class Insecta; order Lepidoptera; family Tortricidae; genus Thaumatotibia; species Thaumatotibia leucotreta. The sequence continues at coordinate 23,917 of JALPQI010005179.1, read as the reverse complement.
AGGCAGAGAAGCGACGCATCAAACAACTTCTCCGACACTTCCTGCCCGATCTCTTCGCCCACCCAAGGCAGCCGCTTTCTGACGACGAGCGAGATGAAGGTATGTGTTATATCACCAGCTATCAGTGGTCCGCGATGCCGCCGAACTGCTGATCCATCACGCTCGCCGACAAACCACAATCCATAAGGCAGAGAAGCGACGCATCAAGCAACTTCTCCGACACTTCCTGCCCGATCTCTTCGCTCACCCAAGGCAGCCGCTCTCTGACGACGAGCGAGATGAAGGTATGTGTTATATCACCAGCTATCAGTGGTCCGCGATGCCGCCGAACTGCTGATCCATCACGCTCGCCGACAAACCACAATCCAGAAGGCAGAGAAGCGACGCATCAAGCAACTTCTCCGACACTTCCTGCCCGATCTCTTCGCTCACCCAAGGCAGCCGCTTTCTGACGACGAGCGAGATGAAGGTATGTGTTATATCAGAACTTAGTCTTCTTACGCCCTTATTTAAAAACGTCTCCTAACTTAAGCCGCTAAGTATTTGTCCCTTTCCGTCTTATACGCATATTGGTAAAATCGACAGGGACAACCAATACTTAGTATAGGGTGCTTCTTATTTTGGCAATTTTGTAGGATGTTCGAACCAATAAAAGGGCTCTGCTTCCCGATTGCAATTTTCTATAGGGCACCCTATCATTTTATTATTTAATAAGTAAACCATATTTGTATTTTTTTTAAATTATTATAAACAAAAATTAGGGATTTTTACCGAAGTAATAAGAAACGACTAATCATTTTGCCTTCCTTGAACTTCGTACTTCGGTAGCGACCCCTAAATGAATCAAACATTTATTTTATTTTATTTCAAGTACCAATACAACTATCATGACAGTAATCATGTCATGTGAGTTTGTCTATCTAAACTTTCGAATCTCCACTCAATTTCTCAAAGGTTAGCTGGAAGAGATCCCTTATAGGGATAAGTTCGCCTTTGTTCTTACATTTCTTTATAACTGTGTTTTAACATATTCTGTGTACAATAAAGTGATTTACTACTACTACTACAGTAGTTACCCAATGCGACAGTAGTAATACAGTACAAATCAATCCGGGTATCAACATAAATATTTCAATCTAGTAGTTGCTTTATAAGATAATGGATCAAAGCCCGTTTCTCAAAATCTTGTAATGTAAATTGAGATTACTCAGTTTAGTTACTCCCATACTAAATGTACGAAACGAAACGTAACGAAACTGATTTAAAAAATCTCAAATTTGTTACAGAATTTTTCATACCTTTGGTATGGGAGTAACTAAACTGAGAAATCTCAATTTACATACTTATTTTCGTGACATGAAAAGGTACACTTTTTCTGCAAATGACCCTTTTGAGGAAAAAAATAGGCCTCGGGGTAATAATAATAGCTATTTTTTAATGTATATGAACTAATTATTCTAATTAAATATGATGAAACCCATGCGATGTGCTTATACAGAACACTACTGTTGAACAAACGCATGCTGCCTTCCTACTGACATACTCTTATCTTCCTAAGTACCCGATGCAACTAGACATTATTGTAACTTTTCATCTGTTTACAGAAGAGAAAGAGGAGCCCGCAAGCCCGGCCGGGAGCCCTGCCGCGGAGGCCGGGGCTGAAGACAAATCTGTCAAGCAGGAGAAACAAGAGGTATGTACCTATTGCTGCTATAAACACTGGAGTGCTGAGCGGTCGACTCCCGGCCCATCTGAAAAAATCCCCAAGTGCCGAGCGGCCGGCTCCCGGCCGATTTGTCATTGCGTATTTAGCGCGAAAATTTAAAGTCGCGCACATTTAAGTTGCGTTATTTCTAAAAATATATCACTGAAGACATAAAAAATCTGTCTATATTTAAAATTTAAGTGTATTTAACTATATTTGTAACTCCCGCCAATTTCTAGTTGACCACCCCTCGGACTCCCTGGCACTTGACTATTTTCGGGCAAAATGGCGCCGCCACCTGACAGCTTATGACGTAACGGTGCTGCCACCCGAAGGGATAACATGTGCTTAGTCTTACATAATCTGCCTGTAAACGTAAAGAAAGAACTGAATATAATAATGTTCAAAAATTGGCTTCAAGATAAATGTTTTATAGTGTACTAGCGACCCGCCCCGGCTTCGCACGGGTACTATATCTACATAAAAACCTTCCTCTTGAATTAAAAAAAAAAATCTCATCAAAATCCGTTGCGTAGTTTTAAAGATGTAAGCGTACAAAGGGACATAGGGACAGAAAAAGTGACTTTATTTTATACTATGTAGTGAAGAGAATATTTGACGTGACATTAAAATTATTTTTAGTTTGTAAGGTTAGATTTAGGTTAATAATTGTAGAAGATCGTAAAAAACTTGGGTTTTATTTTACACAGGGTGGAAATTAGTATAATGACAATTTTCACAGGTGTAATCGTGACCACATTTTCAGACAACGTCATGTGAACTTTTATGGATTCGGCTTAGTTTCAGAGATAATTATGTGTTTTTCATAAACAATTTTCATCATACACCACTGAGAAATGCCTGCACGATTAAAATGTTTACACTATGACTTTTCCTCTTGACATAACCCATTGATTGAAATTGTCTATTGATGGGTTACATAGCTAAAACGACCCATTCGAATGCTGTTTCCACTCCACAGTCGTCAGAATCGGACAACGCGTCCGACAAGTCGTCCCGCAACCACAAAAACGACAAAGAAAACAAACCGAAGAACAACAACCACGAGCTTCGGAACGACAAACTGGAGGTCAAGGACGAGGACGACTTTAGAGACCATCCGCCTAACGTAAGTCTAGATTTTTAACTAACTACAACAAAAAAATATTCGGCGTTTTTATTTCGTCATTGTCGTCTTGGCCAGTATTACTACAATACTGATGACTGAGGAGATGGAACTATGGGATGCAAAACTTTAACAAAACTCATCAAGTGGACATGAAAGAGCACATACATTCATAAAATATACATATCTACACACCCAAACATTGTAAATTCAAAATTCCGAGATAGGGAATAAAATTGGATACTTACAGATTTTTCAATTTTCGTATTTTTCAAGTTTTTTTAAAGTTTTGCAGCTATAGTTCCGACACCTATTGATGACTCTAATAGTGTTATTTTAATGTCATATCTTGTATCATAATCAATATCAATACCTAGTCTAGCGTAATCAATGTTGTTGCGGCTTTCCGTTTTTGATAATAATCGCGGGATGAAATGACGAATCCGAGCGGTTAAAACGCTCTTCTGAGAATAACTCGTTACTCGATATCTGCGTTTTATAAATCTTATGAGATGAGATTGTTCCGATGGTATCAAAGTCGGGGGGTCTAGTGATGGAATCTTATTATGAATATCTTTAACCCTTAAATGCATGACCTTGACAAAGATTTATTCATATTTGAATTCTGACGGGTTGTCAATAGAGTCGAGAATAGATGACGCATATATGTCACTATGCATTTAAGGGTTAAAAAATTGTAATTTATTGTATACGAGACAAAAATGAAACACATGCGATGTGCAATAACAGATTTTCTGTGGTGATACACGCATGCTGCCTTCCTACTGAAGTCTCCAACAAAATATTTGTTATAGGCCAAGTTTACATTAATCTAGCCACGCGAAAACATTGCCGCGCGCAGCAACGCTAACTTACTAGCGTTTGGTTGATATTTCACGTAATTTGTATTAGTATTCTTATAGGATCTGATAGTTAAATATACAATCGTCCAAATGAATTTTTGAAGTATATCTATACGCAATAATTCCTGGCATCGATAGAAGAAATGAAAGAGATCGGTGAAATCGATTCTAAAAATAGTTTTTCATCATACTTGCTGTCTAAGCGCGCTATTGCTTGCGTGCTTAGCGGGAGTAATAGAAAAGTGAAATTCCCTAGGGAGTAATAGAAATGTCAGTACGTCGTTTAATAATATTATGTTATGTCTTAAACATTTTTTTTTTCGGCAAGTGTGATGAAAAACATTGTATGCATCATGGTCGGTAAGCGGAATACTAACTCGAATCATAAAAGCCCTCCACCTGACGGCGTCGGGCTTCTAACACTCGTTAGTAATTCCGTACTTACCTCCCTTGATGCATAATGTACCATAATTTGACGAATAACTAACGAAAGAAATTATTTACAACAGTACATTGTCGAAAGAAGTAAGGTCACAGCTGTTAATGTAAAGTCCCGTCCACAGGAGGCCCGCTTCGTATGCACATCATCCTGGTACAGCTTCCTACGCCTGCACGGAGTATTGTGTCAACGCCTCGGCGCACTCCGACGCGGCGCGCTACAGTTAGCAGAGCGGGAAGCTCGCGAGCGGGCTGCTCGCCGGCCCAGTGTGGCGCAGGCTTTACGGCTCAAGCCTAACAGTGAGTATGCACATCGTGGTACAGCTTCCTACGTCTCCACGGAGAATTGTGTCTACGCCTCGGCGCGCTACAGTTAGTAGAGCGGGCTGCTCGCCGGCCCAGTGTAGCGCAGGCTTTACGGCTCAAGCCTAACAGCGAGTTTAGTGTGTGCGTGCCGACGTGATGTTATAGCAATTTATCTACGTATTTGCGCTCTTTTTCATAAACGTCTCCTAACTTAGCAAGCCGCTAAATAGTCTTTTCACACCACCTATTCGAATACGGGTCTTTTGAGATCAAAGTGGCACTTTTCTGTTCAAGGACTTATTGCCAGCCTAAAAAATTAGAATGAAATATGAAAATGAACAACACGTTCATAATTTGATAAAAATTTCTTCATAATCGATTGTTTGCATAAATATTAAATATGTGATATATCTTTTATTTTTCTCATAGGTGGTGTGAAAAGCTGTATGTGTCATACGGTATCAAAATTATTTCGTCTTGGACGTTAACGCTTGAAAGCTTCATTACGCTCAGGATTCCACTTTAGAATCCCTCCCTACGGTCGGAATTCAATTGTGGATTCAATATACGCCCACGCCGGCAATATACCATTTTGATTCCCTGTGACACAATTTACTATTGTCCTTTCGGCCTTATGATTTTTTTTATCTCGCGCTAATTGGGTGTCTAAAAGTCAAAAAGCTCATATTCTCAGCCTCCGTAGCCTAGTTGGTAGTGACCCTGCCTACGAAGCTGGAGGTTCCGGGTTCGAATCCCGGCGAGGGTATTCTTTGTGTATTTATTTATCACAAATGTTTGTTCCTTGGTCATGGCTGTCTATGTATTTAAGTAACTATATGTATCTATCTATTATATATATCGTCGCCTGGTACCCACATCACAAGCCTTAATTGAGCTTATCGTGGGACTAGGTCGATTTGTGTAAGATGTCCCAAGATATTTATTTATTATTTACATTCCACATTGTAATCGTACCCCATCATTACAGACCTCCCCGCAGACGCGTCCTCCCCCCTGGAGTACTACCCCTTGCTGCTGGAGCTGGTGCGCGGCGTCCTGGACGGCAACACGGAGGCCACGGCCTACGAGGACGCGGCGCGCGAGATGTTCGGCATCCACGCCTACCCCGCCTACACGCTCGACAAGCTGGTCTGCCACGCCGTCCGCCAGGTACTGTACACTACAGACCGTGTTGTCGTCTGTAGTACTACCCCGCGCTGCTGGACGGCAACACGGAGGCCTCGGCCTACGAGATGTTCGGCATCCACGCCTACCCCGCCTACACGCTCGACAAGCTGGTCTGCCACGCCGTCCGCCAGGTACTGTACACTACAGACCGTGTTGTCGTCTGTAGTACTACCCCGCGCTGCTGGACGGCAACACGGAGGCCACGGCCTACGAGATGTTCGGCATCCACGCCTACCCCGCCTACACGCTCGACAAGCTGGTCTGCCACGCCGTCCGCCAGGTACTGTACACTACAGACCGTGTTGTCGTCTGTAGTACTACCCCGCGCTGCTGGACGGCAACACGGAGGCCACGGCCTACGAGATGTTCGGCATCCACGCCTACCCCGCCTACACGCTCGACAAGCTGGTCTGCCACGCCGTCCGCCAGGTACTGTACACTACAGACCGTGTTGTCGTCTGTAGTACTACCCCGCGCTGCTGGACGGCAACACGGAGGCCACGGCCTACGAGATGTTCGGCATCCACGCCTACCCCGCCTACACGCTCGACAAGCTGGTCTGCCACGCCGTCCGCCAGGTACTGTACACTACAGACCGTGTTGTCGTCTGTAGTACTACCCCGCGCTGCTGGACGGCAACACGGAGGCCACGGCCTACGAGATGTTCGGCATCCACGCCTACCCCGCCTACACGCTCGACAAGCTGGTCTGCCACGCCGTCCGCCAGGTACTGTACACTACAGACCGTGTTGTCGTCTGTAGTACTACCCCGCGCTGCTGGACGGCAACACGGAGGCCACGGCCTACGAGATGTTCGGCATCCACGCCTACCCCGCCTACACGCTCGACAAGCTGGTCTGCCACGCCGTCCGCCAGGTACTGTACACTACAGACCGTGTTGTCGTCTGTAGTACTACCCCGCGCTGCTGGACGGCAACACGGAGGCCACGGCCTACGAGATGTTCGGCATCCACGCCTACCCCGCCTACACGCTCGACAAGCTGGTCTGCCACGCCGTCCGCCAGGTACTGTACACTACAGACCGTGTTGTCGTCTGTAGTACTACCCCGCGCTGCTGGACGGCAACACGGAGGCCACGGCCTACGAGATGTTCGGCATCCACGCCTACCCCGCCTACACGCTCGACAAGCTGGTCTGCCACGCCGTCCGCCAGGTACTGTACACTACAGACCGTGTTGTCGTCTGTAGTACTACCCCGCGCTGCTGGACGGCAACACGGAGGCCACGGCCTACGAGATGTTCGGCATCCACGCCTACCCCGCCTACACGCTCGACAAGCTGGTCTGCCACGCCGTCCGCCAGGTACTGTACACTACAGACCGTGTTGTCGTCTGTAGTACTACCCCGCGCTGCTGGAGCTGGTGCGCGGCGAATTACGTATGGTTTGAATGCACCTTTAAAGTTTGTATAGCAAATTTTAAACGGTAGGGAATAGGAGGGTGTTTTATCAAATGTTTTGGCTATGAATTGTTTGTATGATGTACTATCTTGCCTGTTCGTTTTCTATGTTTAAATTTAAAAACAACCTCAGGCTTGAAGCGTTCCTTATAATTATGTGCGCTAGAGTTCTGCGTTCCCATTAGGGTTTCTATTATAAGTATTTTTTGTATGAAAAATACCGGTATCCCGGTATTGGAAGCCGTAGTTCCCTTGATACATAATGGATTAGTCTTTGAAAATCAATAGGCCGTAGACCTGACGATTCCTTTTAGCAATGTATGAAGGGCGATGCTTTCGTCGAGACTCGAGTTTTCAGGCATATTTACCTTCATACCCACTCATTCCCTGTATTAATTTTAATCTTTTGACGCCAAAGACGGCAAATGACATTTTTATAAAATTGTGCCACTCACGCCAATGACTAATCTTTTGACGCCAAAGACGGCAAATGACATTTTTATAAAATTGTGCCACTCACGCCAATGACTAATCTTTTGACGCCAAAGACGGCAAATGACATTTTTATAAAATTGTGCCACTCACGCCAATGACTGCATTTGACGTCATTTTTTTGATGAAAATCTATTAAAAAACTGCTTACTTTTATGTTGACATTATTTCGTCGCAAATCTATTTTTTGCCCCAACGGCGTCAGTGGCACGGTAAATTGTTTCGCGGCTTGGCGCTCAAAAGGTTAAAGCCGGTGTAACATATCTTTACTTATTATATCATTGTTGTCTCTTAGTTACAACGCTGCGTGTCGGAGCCGTGGTCCCTGCGGGCGGCGGAGCTGGCGGCGCGAGGTGGTATGCGTGGGGCGCTGTCCTATGTTCGTCGCGCGCAACGCTTTTTGCACAAGGAACATACCGCCTTCCTCGTCAAGCTGGTGATTATACTGAACTTGATTTACATATAACGTCCAAGTAATATATACATGCACCTTCTATCCGAATGAATACCTTTCGGGTTTCTGGTCTAACGAGAGAGCTGATTCTTACCATCTATCGAAGTTTTTATTAAACTCAAATCAAATTGAAATAAAAAAACAGATAAACACGCGTATATTAATTAAATTTAACTTCAACGTTTCGAACACGGATTCGTGATTTACGGGTGACTGGAACTAAAATGTACAGTGTTCAAAACGTCGGGATGAAGTTAAATTTAATTAATTACACACGAGTTTATCTGTTTTCATAGTTTTATTTCACGTGTAATCCTCGCGGTAACCAAGAAAATATCAAATCAAATTAATATTTTTTTACTATGATTTGTGATTTTATTTTCTCCCAAGTTGTCGCACTTAATAATCATAATATTTGTTTGTACAGTACGGCGGAGACGAGTGCCGGGTGTCGTTCGAGTTGCTCGAAAGCGGCGGAGAAGGGCGCACCTCCCCGCACAACGACACTTCGCGTCTATCGCCCACCAATCAGGTCAATATGCTTTGTCAACTATTATCTAACCCCCTTATTCATAAACGTGTTCTAACGTAGCAAGCTGTGAAATAATTGTTTGTCCTTTTTAATCTTAGACCTATTAAGATCTCTGTATTATAACGTATAACTTAAGGGTCGATTCAGACCGGAATGGCAGCGGCCGGCAGCGACTGACTTGTCGTCGCTCACGGTCGCTGGCTGCCTTGCTTCGGCTGGTTCCTGTGTCTCGCGTATCGTCAGCAAAAGTCGTTTCAGTATCGCGCTGACCGCTTCGGAGTATAGACGCCAACAATGCATCATCTTCATCAATGACTCGCCCCGTGTACACTTCGCGACTCGCCATGACTCTTGCGCGGACGCGTACCCTCCGCGGGATACTGAAACTCTCACTGGAGTGCTCGTGCATAGGGCCCCGCGCCAGTCGACGACCGACGTGGCCTCCGCGCCATCGATTCAATACATATTGGTCCGCGCGGAGAGATCCGTGCGGGCGGTCCGCGTGACACGGGAACCAGCCTTCGTCGCCGATGCCGCTGGCCGCCTTCCGTCACGTGGCGAAACAGCCGCGCGATGACGCCGTCGGCCGCGCGGCACCGCGAACCACCTCGCGTCACCGCGCGACCTTTTCGAGTATTTCAAGCGACACTGATCTTTTTTAATATGTAGACAGTCTAAAATTATTTTTCTCAAACTTGCTACGGAATGTTGATGTTACTTACTTTAAATGAAACCCGGAAATACTATGTATCCGGTGTCATATGTTAAGATGATATGTAAAGAGATTTCATGTATTTATTTCACACCTAGGACTGCAAACAAACTGTCTTTTGTTTTGAAACGTCAAATTGTGACACTAGGTCTTGACATTCAGCCACAGAAAAAAAAATAACCTAAGAACTAATGTCTGTACCACCGAGTAAAAGGATACCTCAAACAGATAAAAAAAAAAGTTAGGCGCGAATGTTTTGTTTTTATTTTTTACGATACTGTACGAAATCAGTTCGTTTTATTTCATGGCAAGTTTGAGAAAAGCACTATACAAATCTCGGCGAGAAACAGGGTTACAGGCCGCGTATTCCTATCTGGCCTCAGTTCCTTCGGCCAGATATATCTACTTGGCCTGTAACCCTTCGTTTCCCGCCCTCTATAGTAATGTACTATTACAATGAAATGGATCGCCGCGCCGCTGCCATTCCGGTCTGAACTCTAAAAATAATATGATAATTCGCTTTCAGCCGGCAGTTCCCAGCGTCGGGTCCCCAGTTCGCGGGCTGCTATCTTGGTCGCTGTACACGGAGCGCTACGCGCGGCCGCCCACGCAGCTCGCCATACCCAACAAGCCCGTGTTCCTCGCCCGCAACGCGGCCCGCTGCGGCGGCGGCGGCGACAACGTGGCGCCCGGCGACGCCGGCACCGCCGCCGCTGCCCGCCGACGCAAGCCCACCGTCGTGGACCGCAGCGAGTGCACGCTCGCCCGCGGCGTCAGGTGAGACCGACGAGCCTCCTGCGGCGGCGACAACGTGGCGCCCGGCGACGCCGGCACCGCCGCCGCTGCCCGCCGACGCAAGCCCACCGTCGTGGACCGCAGCGAGTGCACGCTCGCCCGCGGCGTCAGGTGAGACCGACGAGCCTCCTGCGGCGGCGACAACGTGGCGCCCGGCGACGCCGGCACCGCCGCCGCTGCCCGCCGACGCAAGCCCACCGTCGTGGACCGCAGCGAGTGCACGCTCGCCCGCGGCGTCAGGTGAGACCGACGAGCCTCCTGCGGCGGCGACAACGTGGCGCCCGGCGACGCCGGCACCGCCGCCGCTGCCCGCCGACGCAAGCCCACCGTCGTGGACCGCAGCGAGTGCACGCTCGCCCGCGGCGTCAGGTGAGACCGACGAGCCTCCTGCGGCGGCGACAACGTGGCGCCCGGCGACGCCGGCACCGCCGCCGCTGCCCGCCGACGCAAGCCCACCGTCGTGGACCGCAGCGAGTGCACGCTCGCCCGCGGCGTCAGGTGAGACCGACGAGCCTCCTGCGGCGGCGACAACGTGGCGCCCGGCGACGCCGGCACCGCCGCCGCTGCCCGCCGACGCAAGCCCACCGTCGTGGACCGCAGCGAGTGCACGCTCGCCCGCGGCGTCAGGTGAGACCGACGAGCCTCCTGCGGCGGCGACAACGTGGCGCCCGGCGACGCCGGCACCGCCGCCGCTGCCCGCCGACGCAAGCCCACCGTCGTGGACCGCAGCGAGTGCACGCTCGCCCGCGGCGTCAGGTGAGACCGACGAGCCTCCTGCGGCGGCGACAACGTGGCGCCCGGCGACGCCGGCACCGCCGCCGCTGCCCGCCGACGCAAGCCCACCGTCGTGGACCGCAGCGAGTGCACGCTCGCCCGCGGCGTCAGGTGAGACCGACGAGCCTCCTGCGGCGGCGACAACGTGGCGCCCGGCGACGCCGGCACCGCCGCCGCTGCCCGCCGACGCAAGCCCACCGTCGTGGACCGCAGCGAGTGCACGCTCGCCCGCGGCGTCAGGTGAGACCGACGAGCCTCCTGCGGCGGCGACAACGTGGCGCCCGGCGACGCCGGCACCGCCGCCGCTGCCCGCCGACGCAAGCCCACCGTCGTGGACCGCAGCGAGTGCACGCTCGCCCGCGGCGTCAGGTGAGACCGACGAGCCTCCTGCGGCGGCGACAACGTGGCGCCCGGCGACGCCGGCACCGCCGCCGCTGCCCGCCGACGCAAGCCCACCGTCGTGGACCGCAGCGAGTGCACGCTCGCCCGCGGCGTCAGGTGAGACCGACGAGCCTCCTGCGGCGGCGACAACGTGGCGCCCGGCGACGCCGGCACCGCCGCCGCTGCCCGCCGACGCAAGCCCACCGTCGTGGACCGCAGCGAGTGCACGCTCGCCCGCGGCGTCAGGTGAGACCGACGAGCCTCCTGCGGCGGCGACAACGTGGCGCCCGGCGACGCCGGCACCGCCGCCGCTGCCCGCCGACGCAAGCCCACCGTCGTGGACCGCAGCGAGTGCACGCTCGCCCGCGGCGTCAGGTGAGACCGACGAGCCCAAGTGTTCTGACCGACCATTCGTTCGGTTTTGGACAGATGGAAACAGGATTTTATATAGCAAAATGTTTGTTTGTCAGCCCAAAAGTGAAATATAAATGCCCAACAAACCCGTGTTCCTGCGCGCTAGATTTTATGAAAATATTACATACAAGAAAGGGCTTGCCCATTAATCACTTCATACTGATGAGGGGGGGGGGGGGGGGGGGATTTCTCTTTTTAAGGCACTTGTTATGAAAAATACGTTCGATACACGTGTAAAAACTTGTTTATAACTCGGGTGATTGTCGCCCTCGTTTCACTTGGGCTCCAAATTTCACCCTCGTCGTAAAGAAAATTTTTAGCACTTGTATCGAAATGTACTATTTCCTATCACGTAATAAAGTACGTAAATTAAAGTGTTATTAAAAGGACTACTTAAGTTGGCACGAAATTATACGACATATTGGCCAGGGGGGGTCCTGAAAATATCACCAAGTATCACCATGGGGAATGGGGGGATCTAGAATAGGCCAAAATCGTATGACGTTATTAATGGACAAGCCCAAAGAAAATTTGCCATAGGCATGGCGAGAGAAATATTGATGACGATTAGAAAACGTCGATGTATTCGTGTGTATGTGCACCGTAATAAACGTATGTATTCGCCCCCAGACTGGTGGCGTCACGGCCGCACGTGATGTACCGCGCCGGCGCTTTAGCCGCCGCGCGGGCGTCACACCCGCGCCTGCACGCCGCCCGCCGCGCCAAGCTACAAGCCTGGCTGCGGCGCCGCGACCAGCACCACGCCTACCGATGATGTGCCACGCTCTCCCATCCTGCCGGCCGCAAACACGACCAGACTGGTGGCGTCGCGGCCGCACGTGATGTACCGCGCCAAGCTACAAGCCTGGCTGCGGCGCCGCGACCAGCACCACGCCTACCGATGATGTGCCACGCTCTCCCATCCTGCCGGCCGCTAACACGACCAGACTGGTGGCGTCGCGGCCGCACGTGATGTACCGCGCCAAGCTACAAGCCTGGCTGCGGCGCCGCGACCAGCACCACGCCTACCGATGATGTGCCACGCTCTCCCATCCTGCCGGCCGCTAACACGACCAGACTGGTGGCGTCGCGGCCGCACGTGATGTACCGCGCCAAGCTACAAGCCTGGCTGCGGCGCCGCGACCAGCACCACGCCTACCGATGATGTGCCACGCTCTCCCATCCTGCCGGCCGCTAACACGACCAGACTGGTGGCGTCGCGGCCGCACGTGATGTACCGCGCCAAGCTACAAGCCTGGCTGCGGCGCCGCGACCAGCACCACGCCTACCGATGATGTGCCACGCTCTCCCATCCTGCCGGCCGCTAACACGACCAGACTGGTGGCGTCGCGGCCGCACGTGATGTACCGCGCCAAGCTACAAGCCTGGCTGCGGCGCCGCGACCAGCACCACGCCTACCGATGATGTGCCACGCTCTCCCATCCTGCCGGCCGCTAACACGACCAGACTGGTGGCGTCGCGGCCGCACGTGATGTACCGCGCCAAGCTACAAGCCTGGCTGCGGCGCCGCGACCAGCACCACGCCTACCGATGATGTGCCACGCTCTCCCATCCTGCCGGCCGCTAACACGACCAGACGCAGTCGCTATTGTAACATGTGCGCGTGAATTCACCCATCCTGGCGACCGCTAACGCAACGGGACCGTCTCGTAATAAGAAAAAGTGGCGACTCGCAGGATCCCCATCGCTACAGCATCGGGACTGTATTTGTCGTACCTCAATTACACCCCGGTCTTCTTTGCGGAGCATAATAGCATTTTGCCATAGTAAGACCATTTTCACTTATAGGAACACCCTATTAGTGTGAAATTAAAAAAACCTTAGTTTTAATCAGATTTGTAAGGAAAGTGAAGCACTAAATTTCTGTATAATCTCGATTTTGGTGTATAAAAACGCTTAAATTCCTAAAGATATCGTAATTAACTGTCATTGTAAACCTGACTACAAGTGAGGTTTTTGAATCTCACGCTAATTAGGCGTCCCTAAAAGTGAAAATACCTTAAATAAATAGCCTTCTATGGACAAAGCGCTGTATATGGCTAATCATGACCTTCTGTCGATTCTGTAAATGTTTCCAAATTAAAATGTCAACCGACAAGTATCCCGAGTACTTGATGGATTAAATAAATAAATAAAATCGAAATATCTCATCAGTATTAGATAAAATGGAGATTTTCAATATCAAACTGAGTTTTGGTGATACTCAAATTTATAAAATAGCATTACCGACTAAAGTCCAAATACGGAGGTCGTTTTACAAATTCATGTCCTAATAAATGTTTTACAAATAGCAGAGTAGGTCCCGTGCTGTGTGTATATTGAGGTTTCTATACCTTTCCATTGATAGAACTTCTAACTCGAATTTCTACTGCGACTTTTGAAGGGTGTATTATGTATATTTGTTCAAAACTCATATTAATTTTAAGACGGAGTGAGAATATTGTTTTTGTAAATATGCAAATAATTAAATAGATTCTTGCCTAGCGAGAGACTAAATTATAATATAATAAACGAGTCCCGTCTGTTCGTGACGCCGATAATATATTTATTGTGATTTCGAAAATGTGATAAATGCACTTTAACTTGTTAAATTATAATAATGTCCGAACAGGCGGGACTTGGCCACGTATTTAATAAGAACTTTTTGAAATCTTTATTTATCTCGATCCATCTTCAATATACCTTTTTTATGCCATCAAATAGATTCAGTAGCACCACAGGTCACAAAACTGTTTATAAATATATTGTAATATAAATATTCTTTGTCTTCAAGTCAATTATGTAACGGCTATTGCCCCTGAAATCAGATTTACACCTACAACTTATTTCTGCAAGTTTTGAAACAAAAAGATGCGCAGTTGCGTCTCAAAACTTGCAAGTTTAAATTCAGCTTAACATCATACAAGCACAAGTCACTTGAAACAGGACATTATGTATTTGTAAATAATTCTATTATCATGTAGAACCTCCATTTGAAGTCCTACTTAAGTTTAGCTGCAGTTGTAAGTTTTCAACAACTGTAGTTCAATCGCCGATTAAAATCGTCCAAATAATTTTATAGTTACATAACCTCACAAACGATATTCTCGCTCTAAATTACTGGTTTTAAAGTCGGTCCAAATGCAGGGCACAGGGTAACTTAAAACGTACATGCGTCAAATTAAAGTGGATGAAAATTTTGATTATTTTGGGCCGGATTTAGCCAACGCATTTGTAAAGAGTCTCATTTTTGCTGTTTTTTTTTCGCCGAACCACGTTTTAGGGGTGAGGCGTAGTTTAAGATGGCGGCGACCGGAAGTGTGACGTCATGTCCGCTCGTCGCCGGATCTCTTATAAAGTACAGTGTGTCAGTGTAAATAGCAGAGTGACCGTTAGTGTTGTTGAAGAACCAATCTTGTTAATTTGTAAAGAAAAAATGACTTGTCAAGAGAAATAAATATTATTATATTTATAATATACTTGTGGTTTTATTGAGGAGTCGAGGTACCTTAGCTTAGTGGATAACCCTAGTACTAGAAATGACTACAGGTTTAACCTGTTAACCTTTTCGCCGCCGTGTCTAAAAAGAAATTGCACGTAAACAACTGGCAATATTGTCAGTATGAAGGAATTATGTTACCACCCAACTGATACTAGTGGTAACAAATTGGTTTTTTTCCCACCTGTTACCACTAGAGTACTTGGTGGTAACTACTGGGAATATTTTTCCACTTGTTACCACTAAACTATTTGGTGGTAAATACCGGGAAAAAGAGATTCTAGGAATTTTAATTCCCAGTTCTAGCAATGTGCCAAATGTGAAAATAATAAGTAATGTCAGGTTGGTGGGCACATTTCCGGTTCTAGGTGATTCCTGTATATACAAGGGTGACATTTAACAGCTAAGGTTAGTGCCTGCAATATGCTTCCTTCTATGTGCGAAGCACAAAATTCAGAGAGCCTCTGGAAAGTATGGAGTTGAATAAATGAAGTCATAAATAAACGCCTGCTTATTTGGAATAGCAACTTAACATGTAAAACGTCTACATGTTTTGTTTGCTATTTCAAATAAGCAGGATTTTATAATTTTAATTCCATTTTTCCAGATATTCAAAAAAATCATGATGCCCGCCATTCTGACGTCAGTTTGGCGAGCATATTTCCAATGCCTAAAGGTTATTTGACACTGGTGTAGAGTGGGTGTAGATGACAATCTGATTGATAGCTTTTGTGTGGAGAAAAGGTTAAATAGACCATTTAAATACAATAATCGTTCAAAATATATTTATTGATATACATTATCACACTATCATAATTTCAGATTTGGCAAGTATAAGTTACAAAAAAGTATTACTATGTGATATACGTTTATAATTTACAAAATAAAACTGTCAAATATAATAAAAAATCTAAAACTTTAAAGAAAGCCAATATAACAATAATTAACCCTTTATGAGCCCACCCGTCTATGGATCGGTTACGTAAAAAAAAGCTCTTACAATCACCTATTTTTGCTAAGGTTAAAATTTGCGACAATTATTTATACAATAGTCTTTATTTAGGCAAAGATTCTCGCAAAAGTAGTTCACCCACTTTAAGTCCATTTATGATAATTATATTCAGAATTGTAAGCTCTTTCGGTCCTTATAGGAGAACAAATATACCCCAAGTGGGGCATTGTCAGATTTATCGTCTTTTCGGTGGACATACCTAAAGTTAAGTAATTCCTGTATTAGTTTTAGGATAAAACTATTGACAGCACAACTAGGTTCCTCAATCTATAGCCCTATGCAATCAAATCGTAACATAGATTTATAAAAGCTGTTAACTTTTGACCACCGAGTGGATAACTTTTGTTTTTCCGGCTGACAATAACCCAAGTTTATTTCTTCTATTCCATTAACATTATTTTCCAGAAATAGATCGCTATGATGGCAATGGTAACTGAAAGAACGAAAAATATATGAACATTTTGGGATTTTTTACCTATTACGATTTCTATTAGTGATTTTGATCAGGAAAACCGTAAAAAATACCAATATTAAAAAAATTTGGAGTAGGTACCACTTTTACGAGAATGTCCGAATTATACCTAAAGCTGGGATTACACGTGTGAGTTTTTACGTAAGTTATAGGGACGGAGCTATATTGAGGAATGAGAGGCGAATATATCTCATTCCTTAGTATAACTCCTTCCTTACAACTTACGTAAGCAAGTAGACGTGCAATCCCGGCCTAATATCTATAAAATATAAGTACCTACAGCAAATAAATTCGTTGCATCGAACTTTGTAACACAATTTGTGATATCAATTTGTGTTAAAACATAATATTAAGTTGTTTAATTATTAACGATTAACTATAATAAAATTATAAAATAATTAATAACTCTTTCTATAATTCCAAAGTGATAAAACTATTTGTAATGATAATATATTAATTTTATATTTTACCAGTAGGATTAGCACATGCCGACGCGAACCCAGGGAAGGGGGGGGGGGGGGAGCAATGGGGGCACTAGGTGCTGCTTTAAGTATAAAATACTATCATATCATAGGGCAGTGCCCCCTCCCTGGACGAAGCGCCTGAGCACATGATTAAACGCTGAACCACACCGGATGCGTATAGACACGCCACGCAAGCGGTGTGCCATCTAATATGACATTACATACACTACAACTCGCACGCCACGCACACACATTCGTGCTGCACACGTATCTGGTGTAGCTCGGCTTTCATGCGACAGTATTCCGCGGCGACATGGACTACCCGTCTCTGTTTTATTAACCCTTAACTTGGCAGTGTATCTTAAAAGATACATACTTTTTGACCCAGTTTTTGTATTTTTTTAAAGACAGAATTTTTTGCTCTACACAGCGGCGAGGAGGCTGGAACGCACGATTTTTTTTAATTCTGCCAAGTTTAGGGTCATAGTTAGTAAAAGACGGGAAGTCTATCTCGATGCGACATACTGTGGCACCAATCATGTGCTAAGACTGCTGGGAACTACAAAAAATAACAGAAAAAAACTACTTATAACCAGAGACAAGACAAATTTATATAACACTAAGCTTATTTTAGATATTATGGATTATAATTTCCATATCGTCGGGCATAGTGCAATACCGCGTATCTAACACATGTCAATAAGATTCTTATTTCAAACATACTTCTATGGATCTAATCTTTATCTGCATGTGTTAGTTACGCGGTATTGTACTATCCCGACGATATAACGAATAACCGATGGAATACCAAATTAAGAATATCACGAGAATTTTACTAAAAAAATACTTTTTCACTTATTGTTTTATTACTGTCAATTAATACATTGGTGAAAAGACGCAAGATTCAATAAATACCTTGGGACATCTTACAAAAATCGACGTAGTCCCACAGTAAGCTCAATTAAGGCTTGTGATGTGGGTACCAATACCAAGCGACGATATATATAATAGATAGATACATATAGATACTCATTTATACAGGACAGCCACAACCAAGGCACAAATATTTGTGATAAATAACTACACAAATAATGCCCTCGTCAGGATTCGAACCCCGAACCTTCGTAGGCACATCACAGTTGCACCAATATCGTTTGCTAAGCCTACTTGTGATGAGTATAACTGTATAAGTATTATATTGGAAATAAATACAAACATACATACATACATACTAGGGCTCTCGGTCGTGTCCGGGTTTCGTGTACCCGTTTCCGTGTACCCGTTTCTTTGCTACCGGGAAACGGGTTTCTTACCCGTTGGAAACGTTTAATTAGGAACCGTGTAATTAAGACACGGATACCCGAGTACCTGTGTCTGATCCGCCCTCAATGTGTAGTGGCAGTGGCAATCTAAAATATAGGTACGATTTTATATTTGAACAAAGAATTGAACCGCATTTAACCTGCAACAAATAAAATTTCTAGCTGCGTAATTCGTAAAAAACTGCGAATTTTTCGGTAGGTATTTTTTTGTTTCAGACTGTTTACTAATAAAAACAGGTTTTTCGAATATTCAATTGTAATGGATCCGCAAGACTCAAGCTTGGAAAAGTTTCTAAGTAGATCCGCGGACCCGCGCTTGGAAACGTTTCCAAGTTGGAAACGTTTCTTGGCGTTTCGTGTCGTTCGGGTTCTTAGTACCGCCGGTGCTAAGGATTCGTGTACACGTGTCTGCGGGTAACACGGATACCGGTAGGCCTAATACATACACAGGATTACAGTCCCAAAACATGAAGGAAAAGTACCCTAAATATATTAGATAGGATATTTTGCTGATAGGAAAGTTTATTTTATGTTATGCTACATCTTTCAGATTACTTAAAATTGGAATTTAATTCAAATGTAAACTCTATTTTTTAGAATGCCTATCGAGAGCATACATCATTTAAAAAGTGTTCTATTAAATTTTTTAAAGTAATAATAATACAGTACATATCTCAAAATACAGGAATAGGTTATGAAGATTAGAAATAATAATAACAATTTCAAGAAAATTGGCATAAGGTTATAGGTGTTGAAAGGGTTAAGTTCAAATTGTAATATAAATTTCAACAAGTGAAATGGTAAATTATTTTTAAATATATTATTTGAATGATTATAGTTTTCAGTCTTATTTTCTAGTAAATTAACACATTAAAATTGGTCCCACATGGCTCTCAAATATTAACAATATAAAATAGAGATTATTATACGTTTTTTAACATTGATAACGTGAAGGTCGAATTAATCATAATAATATACTCTGAACACATAAAAATACCTCCATACAATTTTAGGTACGAACACCTTATTACTTACAAAGGATACCTAAAGTGTCACTGACCATTATTTGATAAAAGATTGATGATGGGCAGCAGCGTCATCATAGTGGACACATTACTGCGATCGCCAATCCGCTTGCCCAGCGTGGCGATTATGGGCATTTACCTCCTAATGCGTCTATACGCATAGTTAATAGGAGAGGCCCGTCCAGCAGTGGACTAACATAGGCTGATGATGATGATGATGATGATGATGATGATGATGAATTGGTCAATTATGCTCAGCTCCGCTCCGCTCCGCGTCAGTGGAGCCGCACCCTAAGACAATGACGAATCTGTGCAGTTGAAACGCGGCGGAGAATCGCCGTCTATCTGTCGTGTTTCATAGCGGGGCTAACAACACATGCTTCGAGTCGGTTCTCCGTGGGCGATGCTGTCGATGCTCCACGCTGGCATCTCTACTTTGCCCGTGTGCGTCGCTGGGTCCTCTGTTGGATCGCCTGTTTGTACAAATAGGAAGAGTTAATAAAATGTACAGATGTAGTGCAAAATTCTTTTCCTTCGGTTTATCGGCAGTTTTTTACCGAAATGCCCGAATTCATATTGCTGTCACCAAACTTCAGTATAAATTGCATTGAAGCTAATCGAGACAGAAAGATATACAGAATTCGGTCGATTCCGTGAAAATACGAAGGAAAAAGATTTTGCACATTACATCATCAGCCTATCTCAGTCCACTGCTGGACGCATGCCTCTCCTGTTAACTATACGTATAAACGCATTATAGGAGGTAAATGCTCATAATCGCCACGCTGGGCAAGCGTGTTGGCGATCGCAGTAATGTGTCCACTACGATGACGCTGCTGCCCATCATCGATCTTTTATCAAATAATAGTCAGTGACACTTCAATCCCTTAGTCGACACCCACAGGAGTTGGGGTGGTGGCAAATGTATTCTTAAAGCCGTCTCCACACGGTTTCTAGTCTAAAATAGGCCAAAATCGTATGACTAAGTTAATGGACAAGCCATTTTGTACGATTTCTTTTAATGCAATAAACATTAAATAAATAAATATTTGGAATATCTTACCCGTGGGCACTCTATCAGTGTCGCCCTCGGCCGAGTCGTAGGAGCGCATCGACGACCCGAGGCCAGTTGTCGACATTTGTAGCAACGATGTCGCCGTACTTAGGAACACCTGGTCTATGCCCTGGGAATATCTTACCCGTGGGCACTCTATCAGTGTCGCCCTCCGAGTCGTAGGAGCGCATCGACGACCCGAGGCCAGTTGTCGACATTTGTAGCAACGCTGTCGCCGTACTTAGGAACACCTGGTCTATGCCCTGGGAACATCTTACCCGTGGGCACTCTATCAGTGTCGCCCTCCGAGTCGTAGGAGCGCATCGACGACCCGAGGCCAGTTGTCGACATTTGTAGCAACGTTGTCGCCGTACTTAGGAACACCTGGTCTATGGCCTGGGCATATCTTACCCGTGGGCACTCTATCAGTGTCGCCCTCCGAGTCGTAGGAGCGCATCGACGACCCGAGGCCAGTTGTCGACATTTGTAGCAACGCTGTCGCCGTACTTAGGAACACCTGGTCTATGCCCTGAGAATATCTTACCCGTGGGCACTCTATCAGTGTCGTAGAAGCGCATCGACGACTCGAGGCTAGCGTTGAAAATTTCCGGATTAAATCCCGATTCTTTCCAAACAGCTTGTTTTTTTCCGGATTTTTTCGAAAAAATCAATGAAAGTTTCCACTCTAATCCAATGCGAATTAGATCTAATTTTCACTTTTACCAGGATAACGCGATGTCATCGAAGAAGAGTCCATTGAAATAGATGGCAAGGAGTGACAGTGACAGTGACATTGATTATTTCTGTAAAAACCCGAAAAAAACGGAAAAAAAACAAAATTTTCATATATTCCCGAAAAAAACCATTTGATTTTTTCCGACATTTTCAACGCTACTCGAGGCCAGTTGTCGACATTTGTAGCAACGCTGTCGCCGTACTTAGGAACACCTGGTCTATGCCCTGGGAACATCTTACCCGTGGGCACTCTATCAGTGTCGCCCTCCGAGTCGTAGGAGCGCATCGACGACCCGAGGCCAGTTGTCGACATTTGTAGCAACGCTGTCGCCGTACTTAGGAACACCTGGTCTATGCCCTAGAACATTAAACATACACGTATTAATCAACATAAGGCGGCCTGCGGCACCAGGCGATGACGAAATAACAGCCGAACTCCTGAAGGCGGGTGGGAAACCAGTCCTTGGGGCCCTTCAAAAGCTGTTTGATTCCGTCATCTTTAGAGGCAAAACGCCAAAGGCATGGAACAGAGGTGTGGTGGTGTTGTTCTTCAAAAAAGGTGATAACACCATGTTGAAGAATTACAGACCGATCACACTTCTGAGCCATGTCTATAAGTTGTTTTCGAGAGTCATCACAAACCGTCTCACACGCAGGCTCGACGATTTCCAGCCTCCTGAACAAGCCGGTTTCAGAAAAGGCTTCAGCACCGTAGACCACATACATACGCTCCGTCAAGTTATACAGAAGACCGAGGAGTATAATTTGCCCCTCTGCTTAGCGTTTGTGGACTACGAAAAGGCCTTTGATTCGATCGAGACGTGGGCTGTACTACAGTCTCTAGCGGTGCCAAGTAGACTACCGGTACATCGAAGTGCTGAAGTGCCTGTACGAAAACGCCAATATGTCAGTTCGCCTCCAGGACCGGAACTCGAAACCAATTCCATTGCAGCGAGGAGTAAGACAAGGAGATGTTATCTCTCCTAAATTGTTCACCGCTGCACTGGAAGATGTTTTCAAGGTTCTGGACTGGAGGGGATTTGGCATTAACATCAATGGCGAGTACATCACTCACCTTCGGTTTGCCGACGATATAGTAGTCATGACGATGTAGAGTCTCTGAAGATGTTGGTCTTAAGATGAACATGGACAAAACGAAGATCATGTCGAACGTCCATGTGATACCAACTCCAGTGAAAGTTAGAAACTCTACACTCGAAGTTGTTGACGAATATGTAAATACCTGGGACAAACAGTCCAGCTGGGTAAGTCCAACTTCGAGAAGGAGATCAATCGTCGAATCAGACTGGGTTGGGCGGCGTTCGGGAGACTACGCAATATCTTCTCGTCCAATATACCTCAGTGTCTCAAGTCGAAAGGCTTCGACCAGTGTGTGTTGCCAGTGATTACTAGACCCCGGATTGTTGTGGCAGTGACGTCACAATAGGGTGATTTGGGGAGTAAATGGAATAGTAGAACAAAATGATACGTAAATAATAAGATAAGATAAAAATATTTATAAAAATCACCAGAGAAAAACATAATTTCATGTGCTATACGTAACCGAATAAATTTTAATAAAATTCTCATCATTCACATTAAAAAATATTTTTCCAGAGAATTTTTTTTTTATATCAAGTTTGGTAGTTTTCGACAAAAAACTGACCGGTCGAATAATTATTTCGTTCCACTGTTCCATTCAGAAAATTGAACGTATTTAGTTTAAACATTATAATTAACTTTATCAATGTATGCAAACTATACATCGTGTTTTTATTTAATTGATTTCCGTTAAATTAAAAGGAAGCTTATTTAGGTCAAAAATGATCAATTTCTCTAAAAAACTAGTGTCTGTGTTTAATGAATGAACAAGTGTTTTGCAACCTTTATTACATCTAAATGTTACTTATTTTGACATTTGCCGTCAGTCACCTGAGATCTTATTCTTAAGGATCTCTCACACTTGCCATTTCAATTATGATGTATAAAACGAAAAAAAAAAATTTTTTAACGAGATTAACAAAAGCCGATATACCAGGCAACTTCTATTAATGTTCCAAGTAACGTGTCCAATTTGACGGAAATCAATAAAAACACAGTGTATAAACCTATATAAAGTTTGACCTTAGATATAATAAATAAGTACAATTTCGTATTTATTTACACAATATTATGTCATTTCTTATATTATCTTATCTTATAATTTACGTAACTTTTTGTTCTACCATTCCATTTACTCCCCAAATCACCCTATTGTGACGTCACCGCCACAACAATCCGGGGTCTAGTGATTACTTACGGATCTGAAACGTGGTCGTTCACTATGGGACTCATTAGGAGGCTCAGAGTCACTCAACGAGCGATGGAGAGGGCAATGCTCGGGGTTTCTCTGCGAGATCTCATCACGAATGACGAGATCCGCAGAAGAACGAAAGTGACTGACATAGCGCGAAGAATCGCCAGGTTAAAGTGGCAGTGGGCTGGCCATATTGCCCGGAGGACCGATGACCGGTGGGATCGGCGTGTTCTCGAGTGGCGACCACGCGCTGGACGGCGCAGCGTGGGAAGGCCCCACAAGATGGAGCGACGACCTGGTAAAGGTTGCGGGTGTCCAATGGATGCGGACAGCTCACGACCGATCTTTGTGGAACTCTCTGGGGGAGGCCTATGTCCAGCAGTGGACGTCAATTGGCTGATGATGATGATGATGATGATGATGCAAAGATAATTCATGG
>JALPQI010005178.1:0-69849 GCA_025490895.1 Thaumatotibia leucotreta | reverse complement strand
CATTATCGAGGAGATATACAGTGTATCATCAGTAGGTATGAATAATTTCAAAGATTATAGGTAACAGCCTTAGCATGCCTATATTATTTAAAGAATCACTAACCGCTAACCAACATGTCATAACTACTAAGCAAAAACTTGAATAGATCTCGAAAATGTATGACAGTTGTTACATTCAAAGAATTACTTAATCGTTAAGGAGTTATACCTTTCGTCATCAGCTCACCAATATGAGACTATGACCACCTAAAGGCAAATACTCAAATAGCTTCCAAAATATATGAACTATGTTATATTTAATTATCCCCCAACTCCTAATCTCTAAGGAGTTGTACCTTCCATCATCAGCTCACCGACATGAAAGGATGACCACCTAAACGCAAATACTCGAATAGCTTCCAAAATACATGAAATATGTTATATTTAAAGAATTGTCCCCCAACTCCTAATCTCTAAGGAGTTGTACCTTTCATCATCAGCTCACCAACATGAAAGGATGACCACCTAAAGGCAAATATTCAAATAGCTTCCAAGCCTTAGCATGCCTATATTATTTAAAGAATCACTAACCGCTAACCAACATGTCATAACTACTAAGCAAAAACTTGAATAGATCTCAAAAATGTATGACAGTTGTTACATTCAAAGAATTACTTAATCGTTAAGGAGTTATACCTTTCGTCATCAGCTCACCAACATGAGACTATGACCACCTAAAGGCAAATATTCAAATAGCTTCCAAAATATATGAACTATGTTATATTTAAAGAATTATCCCCCAACTCCTAATCTCTAAGGAGTTGTACCTTCCATCATCAGCTCACCGACATGAAAGGATGACCACCTAAACGCAATTAGGATTAGGAGTTAGATCATTCTGTTGATAACAACATAATCGGACTGACAGTAAGTTACAAAGCTCTATCTAATATATACCTATGAACGTATTTGGCTTGGCACCGACTTCTAAGAAATCTGTAGGATACCTAGCTATAATATTTTATTTCAATGAATAGGGTAAAAGGTTTAAAAGTTTGGGTAGGAAATCCTAAGAAGTAGGAACTAAAATTATTTTTTACTTTTTAGTTCGGGCGAATTTTTGAAGGCGGTTTTATTTTTATTTTAAAATATTTTTATAGAAGATATGAAACACGCTTACACATCGTTACAGGCCGGAGTTTTTTATGAATATTGGATATCACATACCTACCAAAGAAAAAACGACCGAGATCACCAACGTCCGAGGTGGGAATCGAACCTACGTGCTCAGCTTTCGCGGCTGATGCCTGCATCGCTCGGCCACTCGGTCTTAGCTTATTTCTTAGCAAATTTTCTCGGGTATATGCAATGCAAATAAGTAGTGTGACTACTGAAGAAAAAATAAAAGTACAAATCAAAATATTTTTACTTGATTTGAGTTTTTACAATTACTTTTGGAGTTATTTTTAAATACAAAATAAATATCTTGGAATAATTGATTTAAAGGTGAGTAACAACTCACCTACCCTCCACTTACAATATAGTATTACTTGCCGCAAGTCATTAATGAGGGTAGGCAACTGCAAGGTAGAACCAATCGGGGATTGCTTGACGGGCACTTCGTCTCTGACTTTGGTCGTGTAAACTAAAATGTTCGTGATTGGGAACTATAGTGTTATTACTACCTCCCGGATATCCCCCACACCCAAGTGAAGGTTTCAATCTGATGATTAACCCGTCGTCTGTGGTTGCTAAGGATCAGTAGGTACAATGGATTTTGAATTCTAATTATGAATTGATTTGATTTCAATATCTATTGTACGGATCCTTATCAAACACAGACGAAGGGTTAAGGTTGCTTGTAAAAATTAAATTGCCGAGAATATTCTCTATAGAAGTTTCGCAACATATGAAACTTTTCCTCGGTACATTGCTAGGATAGCCTAATAATAATAAGACTCTTGCAGCTGTGTAGTAAAAGCAAAAATTACATCCCGTCTTTAAATAAGGCATCGAATAACAAATCAGCTTTGCCAGTGTGCCAAAAACCATGAACAAACTAATACTAGGTACGTTTTATTAGCTTAACTTGTGACTATGTATGTAAGAAAATATTAGAGTCTTAATTGAACCCACTTCCCGGTCTTGACGAAATGAAATAATGAAATAAAATTTATTTATGACAAGCACGTTTTACATATACACATTTTACAAATAAGCACACAACAACAGCTTGCCACAAAATGGTCACAATTCAGCATGTAGCTGGCTGAGCCAGCGCTGTTCTCCCGTTGTGACCCACCGGTCTTCGATAAGGATGAAATTTTGCACACGCTCTGAGTTCTGATGACAATACATGACTAGTTAGCTAAAGAGACGTCTTGACAAATCCAATATGACAGCCTCCCCAAGATGGCGAACTTGCTGTTTGGGATCCACCCCCATGATATGAAAGAGTTTGCTGTCATAAAAATGAAAAAAGCGGGATTTTTAGTTTAGTTAACCTAAAATATTTAGCTTTCCAAACAGACTTTAGCTGTTAAGATTTAAATCTAATAATTAGATTCTACTGGTTACTGCTCAATCTTTTTTTGGTTTATCAATTCCTTCTTTTAATAATGGTACAGACAGAGGATGATGAACTTCAAAAACAGTCATAAAAGAGGTTCGGCGAACTGCGGAATTGTTAGTACGAAACCGCGGTTAACTGTATTCACAAAGCGGGAATCGTTGCACTCCATACGCTTAAAATATATTTTAACACATTCACAACCACGACCAAGGAACAAATTTTGCGATAAATAAATAAACAAATAATGCTCTCGCGGAGATTCAAAATCGGATTCCCAGCTTCGCAGACACGGCCACTACCAACTAGGCTATGGAGGCTTTGCATGTTTACCGAAAATACGATAATCTAAATTTGACAATGACCCACCTATAGAGGAAAATAACGGACTGGACTGATGACATAATTTGTGCAACAGCCGAATTTTTAAGACGTAATAAATATAAGGGCCTCGGCAAAAAGTACAATTTTGTACCATTTGGCGTAGAAACTTTAGGTTCATGGGGCCCCAGCGCACTCAAATTGTTTGCTGAGATCACGAAACGTCTGGTTGACGTAACTATTAAAGACCAAAGAGCTAGCGACTTCTTCGCACAACGCATCAGTACTGCGATACAGCGAGGAAATGCCGCCAGCATCCTCGGTATTATCAAAACGCGATCAGAAACGGATTCGAAAGTACTATTGACACAACAGTGTATAAGGCAAACTAGGATATATTTATTCATAGTTATATTCAAATATTCATAGTTTAAGTGCCGACACTTACGGGAAATAGATTAATTAACAACTACATCTATAAATAAACGACTCTTTTCTTGGTAAATATTGTGTCATCTGTTGTGTCAACAGTACTTTCGAATCCCTTTCTGATTCTGGTTTGATAATACATACAATGCCATAAGGGACAATGTTAGATATAGGTTAGGTTAAGTAGATTAGTTTAATTTGTGTATATAAATTGTACAGTTTTGAAAATAAATATGGTAAAAAAACAGTAGTATGTCGCCGTGAGATAGACTTATAGTCTACTAGCGACCCGCCCCGGTTTCGCACGGGTACTATTCCTACATAAAAACCTTCCTCTTGAATTACTCTACCTATTAAAAAAAAACAAAAATCCGTTGCGTAGTTATAAAGATTTAAGCGTTCAATACAAAGGGACAGAAAAAAGTGACTTTATTTTATACTATGAAGTGATTATTAGACGTGACTCTACTCTTATTTGCAGTGGGCATAGTGAATCCTGCAGCTTTCGAAGGGTAAATCGGCATAATGATCCCTAGGTACGTAGTTGCAAACCACAAGCTATTATGCTTGCTTCCTATAAGTGACTCTTGTTTGACATCTTTGCATCAAAACCTATGCGAAAACAGAAAATGGTTAAAGTCGAAGTACAAACGTAAAACATCGTGTTGTGAATTGCTCGGTTGTTTATTGTCGCCATTTTAATATTGTTGGAATAAATCTCGGACACGATAATATACTACCGCACTATTAAGTGGTGACTAGCTTCAATCGTAAAATTGAATTTTCACGCACGAAAATTGTTAAATATTCGACACCGAGGAATTTATCATCATCATCATCTCAGCCATTAGACGTCCACTGCTGAATATAGGCCTCCCCTCTGGACCTCCACATGTACTGGTTAGATGCGACCTGCATCCAGCGTGTCCCGGCGACCTTCATAAGGTCGTCTTGTGGGTGGACGTCCTACGCTGCGTTTGCCTAGCCGTGATCTCCACTCGAGCACTTTTAGAGGAACTTATATAGTTATCAAATATCTTATTGTGCAAATATCTCAATACCACATAGGTGCTTTACCGAACTTTTAGTAAAACTGTTTCATTCGGACCATTATAAATCCATATTTTGTTAGTAGACTTAAAATTAATACATTATAAACTCATCATCATCATCATCATTGGCCACAGCATCTGTTGTAGATGATTGTTGCTGCACTTGTAGGTTTACGGGTTCCCGCATCGCCGTTGATGGCTATGAACACTATGAAGACATTATAAACTATGTTAGTACAATACGTAAGGGTACTAAATGCTAAGACAAATCACAACAACAACAACACATACTCTTATAAAAACGTACAAAACTGGTATTTTCTATTATTTGGCCCTCCCCAACACTACATCGACCCAATGTACGATAACCGTAAAAATATAACGACTAAATTCTAAGATTTTACTAATTACCTACGGTACATTTTTAAAAAGGTGTGCAATATTCAATAATAAAAATGTGCGTGTCGTCCTCGTACATGATATTCGAGGTCAGAAATGTACAACTAAATTATATAGGTAGTGTTGCTGTGTCTGGACCAACAATATTCCATTAAACTAGCCTGTTTGTGCGAAGAAATTGTGCAAATCACTTATGAGGCGGTGAGTTGTCTGCGAATCTATAATCTGCACCCCTAGCACAAGTGTAAAACGGCAATTTCTCGCGAGGTTCATATTGTATTGCTGTGACTGTCTAACTGTAGGTACTGATAAAACATTCACAGGTAGTCTATTTTGACCACACCACACGACATACAAAATACTAATAGCTCTAACATCAAAAATACTGCATACTTCGTGCCAATTGTCACAAACCTTATTAAGAACTCAAAAAAGGGAAACCAGACAACAAATTGTTTCATTATCGCGAATCGTCAATTCAAGAAATTAAGGGCGGTAAAAAGAAAATCTCGAGTCGGCAAATACACAAAAACATCAAACAAGCTCAGGTAAATCTAACACGAAAGATTCCGGACGGCCGAATAAGAGAGCGCAAATAAAATAAACTCGAATTAAAATGCCCGCCTACACTAAATCAGATATACAAATTGGTGTTGCCATAGATTACTTCTGTATGTACTAGATTGTGTAATTATTGCAGACCATGAACAAATTAATTAAGTTCTACAAGTTAGGCTGCTTAAAATAATACGCGTAAAATACACATAAGGAGGTAAAGTTTCTCATTAGACAGAAAGGTATTTATAGAACAAGAACGTATATTATTATTATTAGGGTTTGATTTTACTTATGTACGCGGAACGAACACAGTGCAAGTGGATCAAAAGTGATAAAATAACCTCTCCAAGCTTACTACCCAAACCACCGCAGCAGCGGTAAGTCAAATACTGACAAATACGGAAAGTATTAAATAAATAATAAAGAAAAATCCTATACCCAGCAGTGGGTGGACACGGGCTGAAAAAATAAATAATAATCATAAATAAATATGGGGCAGTTTAGCATATATCGACCGAATCTTACGAGAGATATACATCACAATTATCTTTAGATATAAACATATAGATACTTGAACATATAGGAAACAATCAGGACCAAGAATCAAATATTTGTGATAAATGCACAAATATATGCCCTCGCCGGGATTCAAACCCGAAACCTCCAGTGTCGTAAGCAGGGTCACTACCAATTAAGCTACGGAGGCTGACTAAAGTATTGTGTACTTCGAAGACAAACAATGTGTTAGAAACATTTCAATTTGATTGATCATCAAAGTTCTTGCTCGAGAAATAAAACTATGAAAAACGGATAAACTCGCGTATATTATATAAATTTAACTTCATCCCGATGTTTCGAACACTTTACAGGGTTCGTGGTCTGCGGGCGACTGACAATGGAGGAAATTTGATAGATCTACCTCCATCAAAATAAGAAAGAAAAGTAAAAAACTACCCACAAAGAAAATATACTAAACCACAGACAATAAATTTTAAGGGTGGACGTACGTACCAAATTTGCAAATTAAGCTCATTACAAGTATTTTCAGAATGAAGATAAGAAACAAAAAATGAACAATCTACGCCGGTTCTATCCCTACACCACTGACCTGAGAAGAAGTTCTTGCTCAATTTATGAATGAATTTCTTCATAAGTTTCTTAGCTGCAAAAGTACAAACCCAATGTATGAACTGAATTTGTAAACATGAAAAATTTCAACAAAAACTGTTTTTCGGCACGCTGGCGGTCTTCCAAATCGCATGTCAACGCGGAGTCTATGCTTGGTAATCCAAGCATGGTTTCGAATCGCCATTGTAAATACTGTCCCCCATAATTATTATTTGAGCGAACAATTAACATTCGAACCCCGTCCGTGGGTAGTGATAATTTGATTTACACGCGTGACAGCACACGTAAACAGCTACATGTGGTATTCTCCAATAACAAAAAGTCTGGTATCAATAGGACTCTTGGATAGATACGACCTTTTCGCTTAGGTTGGGCGTTTTTCCAACTCGTTGGATTGGGCGCTACATAGATTATAACGGGCTATAGAAAATATTCCCGTCAGCGCATTGGTATAAAGACCGTAGTACACATTGACCCAATGTGAACCAACCTATGGGACAGAAATATCAACTATGCAATAGAGCGAAACCGATCCTCTTTCGTATATCGGCATCCCTTAGATTGATAGATACATTAGGCCAATGTGTATTGCAACTACTATAAATAAATTGGATTACTATAAGCTCCCTTCCTAATCAAGAAGACAGATCAAATTGTTTTTAGTGAGGACTTTACAGAATAGTTTACAACCCAACATGCAAGGCAGTGTTCATAAAAAATAATATTATTATAAGTATTAAAAAGCGTCTTTAAGCTTCAATTCTAGCAACTACAATTTATGTACATATAGATTAAATCTAACTAATCTACTTAACCTAACCTATATCTAAGATTGGCCCTTGTGGCATTGTACCGAGGATGCTGGCGGCATTTCCTCGTTGCATCGCAATACTGATGCGTTGTGCGAGGAAGTCGCCAGCTCTTCGGTCTTTAGTTACATCAACCAGACGTTTCGCGATCTCAGCAAACAATTTGCGTGCGCTGGGGCCCCAAGAACCTAAAGTTTCTACGCCAAACGGTACAAAATCGTACTCTTTGCCGAGGCCCTTATATTTATTACGTTTTAAAAATTCTAGCTCATCCAAATGTCGGACAAATAGGCTTCATTATTCGCAATAATATGGATGTAATTCCAAATTGATTAAACTATTAAGTAATGAACCAAATAAATTGTTCAAATTTAAATTAAATCTCCTGAAGCTGATTTTGTATTTATGTAATTTTTAGAAAATTATTACTTTTTCAATCATTTAATCTACTTTGTAGTCATGTCCATATTGCAAGCATTGATGTCTATTTTCCGATTTCTGCTATTAACAAAAATATCAGATCATTTTGAGGTTACAGTTACATCATTTGACTTGGATAACGCGTCCGTGATCTGAAAGCCATGAAAATACGGTCTTATCTACGAGCCCTCATTAGCTCTATAGAAACGTATGAATCGAAGCAAAAATGTTTACCGTGCGTGAGGAAGGGCATTACAATCTCGTTTATCAAACGATGTTATAATAACGCATGACCGTATATAATCAGTTGGGTCTATTGTAATTCTTTCATCGAGGTTAGTAAGCGTAATGAAATAATGTGTTTTTAACTTGGTAATGGAGCTTTTAAAACATTTGCTTATCAGTTCGGTTAGAAAATGTTTCCAATGTAGTCATTAATGTTAATTTACTGAAGCGAAAGGTTTCACGTTCTTTGGACAACATGGAAAAAACATGTCTATTGTATAGTCATCTTAACGAATATAACGTCGTTTGAATGAGGCCGAACATATCATTAAAGACGTTATATGTTGTTAAGCTAACGTGGGCATTTACATTATTAGTATGAAAAAAACGCAATGTTTACCATGTAAATTGCAATTATTGAGCACCCGATATTTCGGCATTGTTATTAATGTCATCTTCATGGAGTAAACGACAGTTGCGTTTAAAGTTATTAGAGAAATATTCGAATAGCAGTGGTTAAATAAATAAATATCTTGGGACATCTTACACAAATCGACCTAGTCCCACGATAAGCTCAATAAGGCTTGTGATGTGGGTACCAGGCGACGATATATATAATAGATAGATAAATATAGATACCTAAATACATAGACAGCCATGACCAAGGAACAAATATTTGTGATAAATAAATACACAAATAATGCCCGCGCCGGGATTCGAACCCGGAACCTCCAGCTTCGTAGGCAGGGTCACTACCAACTAGGCTACGGAGGCTGACTAAATGGTAAGGTTATGAAAATGCAATTTAGCACAATGTCAAAGTCTGAGGTCCCCTAGATGGAACAGAGGGCTTTCACAGTGAGTCACATCGCGTTCTCTTTCGAGCTGCGAGTGCTACCAGCTTTACCTCAGGTGATGATAGCCCTGCAGGCCTAACCAGGACGCCATTCTATAACCGGTGAGTATGGAAATGGTCACATGACTTTTTGTTCGAATCTGTCTTCTCATACATTCAATATATCGATACCTTTAGGCTCAAAGGGCGTAAACGCCATTTTGGCCAAAATTAGTTTTTAATGCAGTTTTGTTCAGTTTTTTTTTCTCTATCGATATGTGTAGTTAAAACAACGAAATTCGACAATTTAGGGCATATACGACCCACGTATTTCTAGGAGATTTTTTAAAAGCAAGAGGCGTATGTGATACATTTGCACAATTTTTTGTTTATTTAGGTAATAAGTTCAGTAATAAAAAAAATAAAGAGGTCTTATAACCAAGTTGTTATAAAATGTTTATCATACAAAACTAAACAAGCTCATACGACGTAGAAATTATGCTACTTAATTTAGGTAGTATGACTCTAGTAGGCTAAATTAGGTTTATACGCCCGTATCCTTGCATTGTACATTTGAAAATGACTCATACGCCGTAACGTAGTAGTAGACCCCGGTATCGGAGGTGCAAAATGATAGCTGTCAAGTTCTTACTTAGGGATAGGTAAACACATTTTGTGATGTCGATATCGATATTCGATTTTTTGTACAATTATTTTTTTATGTACAGTGGCGTTCAGAATTGCATGGACAATTTATGAATGAATTCATTCATAAACTGTCCATGCAATTTTGAACCCTACTGTACAAGGACCATTTATTTGTATACCTTTTTTCGGGATCTATGATAATAATAAACATTTACTACTCGATTATAGGTGTACCGATGACCTGGTGAAGGTCGCAGGAGTCCGCTGGATGCGGGTGGCGCAGGACCGGTCATTGTAGCAATCTTTGGGGGAGGCCTATGTTCAGCAGTGGACGTCTTTCGGCTGATATGATGATGATGATGATGATGATGACTCGATTATTTGTATAATTTTTTTTTTATGTACAAGGACCATTTATTTGTATACCTTTTTTTGGGATCTATGATAATAATTAGCATTTAATATATAAATCATTACTATTACAATACAAATCTCTGGTTGCTATTACATTTATTATGTTTCGAGTTGCACAACATTGAATAAAAACTTTTGAGATATTAAATACTTATAATATATTATTTATGCCAATAGATAGTCAAAGTCATCTTACAACGATGTCTTCGATTATTTAGCCGTGTTTACGAGTCTATTCGCCTAAAATATTTTATACAATAGAAAGTGGAGTCACTTATTGCTGAACACCCTGAACTTCAAATATGAATGAAAAACATTTAATATACAATTTGCAGAATACACATAATTTCCAGATGTTGGAATATAAAAAAGCACATGGAGTCGAATTGCCATCAAGAGAAAATCAACAACGTATGTTCTACTAACATTGATTATTTAATAAAGAATATTACATTCCAATATTTGTAATCTTGCATTGCAACTCAATCTTGTATGAAAACACTCATAAAAAAATTAAAACCAATTAAACTGTAACCGAGATCTGCTTAAATTTTTCGTCAGTTGTAACATACTTTGGACCAAATTCGAAAACCCAAACTTTAGAAGGTTCATCGACAATTGCCTCAATAAAAGTATGGCGATGTTACATAACATTAAATAAATATTTTGTTGATTTTGTAATTATAATATAGTCCTAGTTTACGAGTATATCGTAAATAGGTGCGTTTAATTAAAGTCTTAGCTTATTATTATGGTAAAGAAAAATTATCGATATGTAACTTTAATTACGAGTATCGACATGACAAATATTTTTACCCCATCCCTAAGAACTTGACAGCTACCATTTTGCACCTCCGATACCGGGGTCTACGTAGTAGGCATGCTGAGCCTCGTTGATAGCCCTATGTGCAAGCGAGATAGTATTCATGCGACGAAAAGATGTGAGCTGATGAGTGATGTTAGCTGCCCGTCGTCGTTTGTTTCTAAGGTAAGTTGATAAGTATGTATTAGACTTACCTATTTTTTATATGGATGGGATTCGG
This sequence comes from Thaumatotibia leucotreta, assembly GCA_025490895.1. Taxonomy (NCBI): domain Eukaryota; kingdom Metazoa; phylum Arthropoda; class Insecta; order Lepidoptera; family Tortricidae; genus Thaumatotibia; species Thaumatotibia leucotreta. The sequence goes on along the minus strand of JALPQI010005178.1, from coordinate 59,020 downwards.
AATGGTGCGTTTATAAAATAGTTATTTTAATAAACTCATTACCCACTTTCATGTAACAATACCTACCTGTACACAATGTCAGCGATAAGTAGTTATCTAAACGGTAGCTAATAATAATAATATGTAGATGTTAGTACAGATTCTATCGTTTATATTGGATGAATTATTGGTTATTAACTCTTACGAAATAATAGGTAAGTCTTTTTTCACAATATTGTTAAGTAGGTAATGTGATAATCTTCGATTACCGCGATTGGTTGGTACTCATTGAAATGAAACTGTACAGTTAATGTGATAAATTAATGTAAAATATGTCAATCAATGTTAATGTCGTGGGATACGTATTTTAGAGCTCCGACCGGTACTGTAAATCGGTTAAATATGTTTATTTCTATGCTGGTATCTGTTTATTTTAAGGCGTATCGCATTAGTACTTTAACTGGTTACTAATAAGGTCTGTGTGTACGCCGCGGAATTGTGTAATGTTTTGCCTCTTACGGCCTCTTACGCCCTATGATAACAAAACTTTTTGACTTATACGTCCCAAGAAATATACAAATTATGGCTTTAGGCTCGCTAAGTTATTTTATTATTTCAAAACTGCTTACATACTGTGGACCTATACGATAGTAATGATTCATTGTCATTATCTAATTATAAAGTAAGAATGAACAGTTATTGCGTTATTAAAACTACAGTATAGAACCGAATGACCATCATTCTAAATCTATGTATACTTACCTGTATACTGGCGTATGTTGCAAGTGTGAAATGAAAAGCATAGACTGATAATGTGATAAAAATGGGAGACATTGTGTATAATTATAATGTGTACATATTTACGTTCAATTTCAGTCGACATTTTTAATTTACAGTACGCACAGTTACATTTTTTGGTTCTGTGCGTTTTAAATATAAATTTAATTTAATGATTAATTATTTGAAAAGTCTTCTACTCCATTTAGTATGTAATTAATATCTACATACTTATATGTTGGTAATTATAAAAAGAAAGAAATGCTATGTGAGAGTAAAATATCTTAAGTTGTGTCTATAGGTTTTATAAAAAAACAAAAGATAAAGATTTGTGATTATTAGTCTTCTAAAAGCATGCTATTATATTTAATTTAGTAGTTAATATGTATGTGTTGGTAATTATAAGGAAAAATAATACCAAATGAGAGTAAATGTACCTTACATTGCATCTAGAGGATATTATTGAAAGAAATATATATATAATAAAGATGTTGTCATTATTAATTGCTGTTTGTAAGAAGCTCATCAAAACTTTCATCTGGAGTATAGCATTATATGGGTGTCAGGCGTGGGCCATGACGAAAAAGGACAGAGAGATACTGGAAGCCTTTGAAATGTGGAGTTGGAGATGAATGGAGAAGATAAGTTGGACAAAAAATATCACAAATGAAGAAGTGCTTAAAAGATTGAATGAAAAAAGGAGTTTGCTAAAGATAATAGAAAATAGGAGAGGGAACATGTTTGGTCACCTTATACGACATGACGCTTTGATAAAAAAATATAATAGAAGGAAGAATTGAAGGAAATCGAGGAAGAGGGAGACCTAGAGGAAGTTACATGAAACAAATAAAAGAAAAATTAGACGTTGTGTCGTATAAGGATGTCAAGGAGGTGGCTTTAGACAGAGTTAGATGGATACAGGTTACATTCATCAGTTACGCCGACAAGAGTTTGACTCTTAAATTTATGATGAATTGTTGTTTGTTTTACTGGTTTCATTTCGCATTTTAATCTGGGTTTTGGTAGTAGCTTAATTGTCCAATAACGCCATTAACATTATTTTTATCCCTAGACATAAAAGAAAAATATAATCAGCAACAGCGTAGTCAGTGTAGACATTTTTTTAAATAAAAGCAGCAACCTTTTAATTGATTGTAAGTATTTTTTTAATCCCACGGTGTATTATACACCCATTCAGAGCATTGCCTATGTTATGAATGAGTTTATAAGACCGATTATAACTATGGTAATTGTGATATACGCCCCATTTAGACCAAAACTCAAACGTTTAGTAACCAATACTCCCTACATTATTTGCAATTTATGTGAAGTTTAAGGGCGTAAACGCCATTATTTCAAAAAGTTAAGGGAGTATAACACACCCTTTTTCTTTATTTATTCATTTATCCTAAATGATTGATATTCAAAATGTTTATCTTAAAAATTCAAGTAAGCTGGCCAAAATTTAAGTTATTCTGCCAAAAAACAAAGAAGTTATGATTTTTTTTCTAAAATACTTTTTTTTTTTGCTTCTCCTGTAAAGTGGCAATTTGGCGTTTACGCCCTTTGAGCCTAAAGGTATCGATATCACCCTATATCGTATACAATTTGTAGAATGGCATCTTTTAGGCCAAGTCTTCATAATGAATGACACCGAGCGCCACCAGGATTGCTTGGGCTGGATTTTATTAGTACACTATTTTAAACAAAATTTCAAATTATACTTAATTATTTTTTTCAAAATAAAAGGTTCTAGAAAAAATTTCGTTCTCTGACAACATCGTCAACATTTTACCAGTAGGATTGTTGCGACACTTGCGACAGTAAGTCACCGCAAGACTTCTCGTCTTTTACTTACAATATTAATAAAAGAGGGACGGATAGTCTATCCCGCCGCGACATACTGTCGCATCTATTGTGTTATTTTTGTAAGTAGATCTTTTTGTAAATACATTATACAATAGCTTCTAGAAAGTCTACAGACCTAGTCATGCAATCTAACATTAGTAGCATAGGAGGGTCGTTATACAAAAGGCTCTGATGATACTTCTACATACGAGCTAAGTATTGACTTATGCCATTCTTCAAAAATGTCTCGACACGGTCGCTCGAGGCTCTAGGCCGTGGCACAACGTTCATTAACAATGTCCGATGGATGTCTCATCTCCTTCTGACCCATGTATAAGTCCACGTGTGCAGAGGATACCATATCGAGAAACACAAGATATGAATGGAACGCCTGGGTTTTCAATTGATGAACTAGCTCAGTTGACATATTTATTTGGACCCGGTATAATATACTCGTAATCACAATTAACAGATTAAAAATTTTATAAACCGACTTCAACCCATTTCTCTAAGATCCCATCATCAGACCCCGAGGCCTAATTTAGCAAGCCGATTAATATATATTTTTTCTTTCGTTGTTATAAACATAACAGTATTAAAAAGACGGACAAACGATACCTATCGGCTTGCTAAGTTAGGAGACGTTTATTAATAAGGAATAACCTATACTGGCTTATCAAATTTAAAACTAATAAAAGATAGAGGTTTTTTATACGAATCATGGCATCAAAAAATGCGAGCACAGATTAAAAAATACACACTGTATAAAACCATCTAAAACTGATTCTGAAGCGATGAATTATAAGCAATCGTAATAACAAACAGTTAGACATTAATTAAACCATAAAGAAATCTCAAAATGGTTATTGAAATTAAAGATAGCGGGAAAGGTCGTAACCTGAACCTTTGTAAATAAATTGTTACCAAATTATACAATTTAATGAAAACATCTCGAACAGTCTAAAACTTTATTCAGTAATAGTCTATTTATTAATCACAGGGGCAATAATTAAAAGGATGGAACGTTTAGGTCTTCATTCAAGAGGAATTGGAAGCTATAAGAATTTAATCCGTACGCCAGTAGAAAACGAAAAAAATGTAAACAAACTTTAAAACTTGCATTATTTCATAAGCACGCACTTTCAGAACACAATCTTTGTCTTATTGTCAGCTTTAAAACTTACATCTTGAGTTCACGCTAATTTTTAGCTAATATTATTAATACATACTTATTACTAATTACGTAAAAAAATATCTACCAACGTGTCAGCCATATTTGTTTATTTTTTTTATTTCATACTGCCGCACGGTATAGAGAAAATTATAAGGTTTAAAAAAAACTATTGATTCCGCTTTGCAAAACCTAGAGCTCTGGTACACCTAAGAAAGGATCAACTGCAGCCTGACTTTGGAATCATGTTCATATTATTGCGAACAATGAAGCATATTTATCCCATCTCTGCCTATTGTAGTGCCAATTTCTAAGAATAAACTTTTGACAGTTATAGCCTAATCCTTATTTATATGAGAGTAAGAATCATCATAGCCTTAAAGTCATGTGTATATATAAGATAATAATATAAAGCCGCGTTTTCAATTAGTGTTCTGAGCGAGCATTCGCTTATTCGTGGGCTGACGAACGAACATTCTGCTACGTGAAATCCTGTTATCATCTGCCGAAGAACGAACGAATGCTCGCTCAGGACACTGAGTGAAAACGCGGCTTAAGACTCATTTCTAAACTGTCAAATGTTCATTCTTAGAAATCGTAATGTTACTCATGTGGGTTGTTGATAGACTACGCACTACGTCCCGATAGAAACCGTAAATATTTTGTCAGCAGCTGTACCTAGTTTACCGTGTGGTGAGAATACGTTTGTCACCACCCCAACTCCTCCTGCGGGGACACCCACCGACCCACCGACAGTAAGAGTCGACTAAGATCGAGTCGATTGAAGTGTCAGTGACCATTCTACTAGATTGATGATGGGCAGCAGCGTCATCATAGTGGACATTACTGCGATCGCCAATCCGCTGGCCCAGCGTGGCGATTATGGGCATTTACCTCCTAATGCGTCTATATGCATAGTTAATAGGAAAGGCCTACGTCCAGCAGTAGACTATCATAGGCTGATTATGTATGTATGTATGTGGATTGTGGATAGACAAATACGCACTACGTCCCGATAGATCCTGTAAATATTTAGTCAGCAGCTGTACCTAGTAAAAGTATTCAATACTTCACCGTTAAACTTCCATATTTAAATAAGAAGTGATCGCCAAGAGTAATAAGTTTTAAACCTCCTCCCGGAACCTTGTTAACGGGGACGAAAACTCTTGAAAAGCTCTTAACCGGCATGGAAAACATAAACCAGTACCTCTACCATGGGTTTGCCAAGGCTCGTTACAGTGAGTTATCATCATCATTTCCATCAGAAAGACCATCGCATTCCATCGCAGGGCACAGGTCTTCCTCAGAGCATGCCGAAAAGATCGATCGTGCGCAGTCCGCATACAATGGATTTCAGTTACCTTTACCAGATCGTGGGTCCATCTTGCAGAGGCCTTCCCACGACTGTATCCAGTGGTCGGCATTGAAAAACTGGTACAGCTCCTGTTGTTTTTCTGAGCTTTCTGAACTTCTTAAAAAGTTTATTTTTAGTAATTGTTACATTTTTGCGTAACACTTTTTTATTTTTTTTTAATTTATTAGTTCCAAAAACATTTTAATTAACGCAGAGTTTCATGTAACTTAACTGCTAAAGCCATTAATGGCTTATTTATAGCCAGAGCTCGGACCAATTACAAAAGTAGGTACAATATTAATGTTAATAATATGTAAGTAGGCGATATAATCTTATCTCTAATCTGTTACAATCTATAATAAGCATTTGTTTATAAGATATATTCGTGGTTTTCAGGTGGCATCAAGTATTTGCTTACTTCTTTAACATTTTAGGGTTGGTTAGGTATAAATCTTGTATATATTATGTTTTGGTAGGCTATTGTTTTAGGAAGCAAGTAAATATTGGTTCTCATGCCTTAAACATTTTTGACTGATATCTTAATATCATCACTACCAGGATTTGCTAAAATGCCTCACAAAAATGTTTCGTATTAATATGAAAAACGAAAGGAAAATAACATTTTGTTTCTCTTGCTCAGGGCAGGGCATTATTTGTGTGTTTCCGTCACAAGCATTTATTTTTTACTATCTTATCTTATGTGTATAATATCATTGCTATCCACAACACCTAAGATCGATTAGTGTTGTGGATAGTTGAGCTGATAGTTTTCCGATGCCATGGCATCCATTGACAGTTGCAAGATCAAAACTTGATTTCATTTCTGCAAGTGCACACAAATTGATGATAGCTCAAAATAATATGCGCAATCTACATTAGTGGCTTTACGCATCCACTTCAAAGACCTCACATTAGCCTCATGGTAAGGTTATAGGCACACGGGAGCCTTTTACAAAGTTAACGGGAACTCGATTAGGAAAGCAGTCAAAGAAAGTTGCAGAAGACGGCTGATTCAATCGAGGGACGTGCGCCATTGTTTAATGAGACACATCCGCTGATTGACAGCTGCCGTTGTAATAGGTTTAACCCTTAGGTGCATAGGGTATCAAAAACCGGCCAAGAGCATATCGGGCCATGCTCCCGTAGTTATTCAAAAACGGCTTGGCCGATTATGTTCGAAATTGTTTTATTTTAAAGTATTGTATGAGCTCTGCAAGATTTTCTTCACACTTTTGGACCCACAGATCAAAAGTTAGAGGGAGGGGGACACTATTTACTACTATGAATACTTTCTTTGGGGCGCACATTCCTTAAAAAATTATCACTAAAATAAGTCGTGACCATGTGTATGCCACGAGGCCAAGACCCATTTGAGTTAAATTTTGGTTTCACAATATATATTACGTTATATAACTTGATGCTTGGTTGTGGCGAACACAATTTTAGTTGGGTATTTCCCGCAAGTCGACTTCCATTGTCCCCTATTTGCGTGTAACAAAAACAAGGGTATATATATTGCTAGTCTAACCACAACAGCTTCTCCACGAAGCTTAGAAATGCTTTGAGATCGGTTATCGCTCTTAGAAACCATAGTGGGGCTCTTGGAAACCCTGCACTTTACAGAATGTGTTTGTACTTATATGTTTATCCTTAACAAAAGTTTAATATTTTCTTTTGATTCTGCGACACGATCATTATTCATGAAAAAAATGTACTTATAGGCACCACACTTAAATGATCTGTTGTTTAGTACATTTAGTATGTGGGTAGTTTTGTACTTCTTGTCATCAAATGAAATCAAAATCAAAATAATTTACTGTAAGACTATGCATGTTTTTTAAAGTTGTTGCAAAATAGTATTGAATGTGTCATGTCATAATCAACCACTTGCGGTATACAATATGTGCTTACAAGCTAAATAACTTAATAAATAAAAAGCCTTCTTTTGATGGAGGTAGATCTATCAAATTTCCTCCACTGTCTGACTGTGACGTGACTGTCAAGTAAAACCAACATCTTTTTACGAGCTGTCAAAACTATCGCCACTATGAAGTTTTATGTGAAATACATAAAAACAACGACGTCAGGTTTGTATACTGTCATATGAACCTACTCTTTCCAGTTATTTCAACTTCTATTTAATTTATAGAAGTTCTGTACAAAAATTACTGCAATCTACGTTTCAGTAATAATTTATTTGTGTATTATATTGTGCATAATGTGAAATAATTTATTTTAACTACAGTCACCATTCCTTTTATATGAAGCGTTGATAATAATAATTCAGCTAAATTATGGGTAAATGTTTCAGAAGTGATAATTTTCATATACTGGTAACTATAGCTTGTAATGTGATTATTATAATATGTCACGTGTCATTTAGTATGAAAACAGCTCACTCCCGCCGAGCATTGGTCATCATAGTCGACACATTACTGCGATCGCCAATTCGCTTGCCCAGCGTGGCGATTATGGGCATTTACCTCCTAATGCATCCATAGTTAAAAGGAGAGGCCTACGTCCTGAGCAGTGGACTATCATAGGCTGATGATGTATGTATGAATGTATCTCTTCCTTTACCTGTAATTGCAATCCATAGAAGCTATCCGCGTGCAATATTAATCTTTGCGCCCGATTGTATTACCCACAGCACCATTATGCATTATCGCCTGCAGCCTCTGTTAACTAGATTGCATTTGACGTTGATTTACTGTCGAGTCTTCAATCTTCAGTGTACCTATAGAGCTGACAATGGCTAATGACCTTGAAAGTAGCTTAGATCTGAGTGTTTTAAGAACTAATTAAATGCCTTTTAGGGGTACCCAAATGGAATCCTATTAATTAATACTTCACTGTTTGTCCGTCCGTCCTGCTGTCACGTTACCAGACTATGACCATCACCAGACCTAATGGATAATGTCACAATAATATATGATAATCACTTAAATTTTCACTGATTATATATTTCTGGTACCATTTCTACTAACAAATAAGACATACAAGTCTAAAGCGGTCCTGATTTTTTGTTGACAAGTTCAAATTCCAACCCAGGACCTCCAGCTTCACAGGCAAGGTAACTACGACTGAGCTTCGGAGCCGATTTCCCTAAAAAGCAGAGTAAACATGTTCTTTTCGTGCAGCTTTCAAATGTTTTCCCGCTACGAACAAATAAAATTATGAAATCTGCACATAATACTAAATTGCCTTATAATTACTAAATTAAATAATCGACATTCAACCGATTTCTCCTAGATCCCATCATCAGACGCAGACTTGATGACGACGAGTCCATCTCGGGGTTGTGCACGTTCGAATAAAAAACACATTTGGAAATCGGCTTACGATTCTCGTAGTAATCTAGTATACGTACAAAAAAACTCTCTTTTTTTTGAATCGGTTACAAACGTTCTGACATTTAATTGTCAAGTGTCACCCCCTCTTCAAGACATAATGATTATGAATTTCTATACTAACATTATAAACTTAAACAGCTGTTCAAAAATATTTGTGATTAGTCTTTCAAAGTTTTGATTGGGTATATTCTATTTGCATTTGTCAAAGATGTTGGTCACACTGGTACCACCAAAAGCGAAAGCAATTGTTCGGCTATAATAACTAACAAAAGATAATCGCTCCCGTGGAAATAAAAAACAACACGGCGATATTTTCTACTCAGTCTGTTATTATAGTTACTAACTCAGCGGTGAAAACTACAAATGAGGAGTCTTTTCAAAAGGGCTTATTTCCACTCTGTCAATAAGGGTTATTTTTTCTATGATTTCTTAAGATAAATAAATTTTTATTGATAAAGTGAACACAAGCCCTTTTGAAAATACATTCTTCAAATGTCACTGTGTCTCTTTTGTTTACAACGCAGCGACTATCTTTTGTTCGTCTTTATAATCGAGCTATCAATCGCTTTTGGTGGGAATACAAGTAGTATCTTAACCACCAATTTCGTACCAACCGGCACGATATTGTCATTTTAAAGATTGACTTGTTTTTTTTTTTTTTTATTTATTTCAGTACATCCACATCATATGTATTACACATTTGTTTTGATTTGAGGTGTTAATTAGAATGACAAATTCGTGTGGTTTGGTTCATTTTTGCAGAACTACGTCCAATTGCAAAATTGCTTTTTGGGCGCATTTTTGAGCTCATGTTAGTTGTCCAGGAGATCGCTGTTTTCCCGTCTATTTTATACATACTGGTTATTAAAAACACACTCACGCTTCGTATTAATGCTTGTCAAAACGTTGCCCATCCGGCACCGGCCGCAATCAGTGCACTATGCAGTTGCACGCATATATTGCATATGCATATTGATGCAGTCATTGATCTGTTTGCTTGATAATACCATGCTATCTATCACTTTGTGTTAATTATTCAGCGGAAATAAAATAGTAGATAATACACACTCGGTCAATGAATACGGGTCAGGTGGTTTTTTTCATAGAAAATAATGCAAACATGGAGATTTCAAATATTTTTTCAAAATATTTATAGTGTAAGTTAAATCTATTTTTAAATCAGGTTGTATGGGAATTTCCCTAAATTTAAAAATAAATTCAAAAAAACTTTAAAATTGTCGTTAGGTCGGTTTGTATAGACAAAAATGTAGACCGTTTAAGAAAACGACCTAAAATGTATGGTAATACGAGTTTTTTAATCATGAGTTGCTATTATCATACCTACGGAGTCATCTGACGATAAAGTTCCGTGTTTTTCGGATGGGGTGAAAACTTCAGAGAAATTCCAATACAAATGATGTTAAAAGCGGTTCCACTTGTATTATAAATATTTATTTTAAATATTTTTAATCAGCATGTTTCCAGTATTTTCTATGAAAAAATCCACCTGACCCGTATTCATTGACCGCAGTTAAAATAAATAAGAAAATAATTGTCTAGTTAACATGAGTATGGCGTACGTGGTACTTTCGGAATTGTAAGCGTTCATTGACTAGGGTAGCTGCTTACCATGAAACGCTCTGTATGTTCTCAGTATACTTAGTTCAAAATAAGTACAATGTAACTTTTAAGAGTAAAATTTCAGTATATTACCTGGGTGCGTATCATAATGAATACGCACTTTTAGTATAATTACAGTTTACAAACGTTCATAACGTATACTAACGTTAGGTATAATGTATTAAACATCTATTTCCAAATAGTATAATACAAAAATAATATAACGTTAATAACATATACCGTTGTTTAGTCTAACGTACATATTAACGAATTCCGTTTCATATATCAATATAAAGGTATAAAAGTTAAAACATATACTAACATCTGATATAACGATATAAATATAACTGCCAGAAAAGTAAGAAAGTTAGGTTAAGTTCTACAAAAAGGTATACGTTATATTACTTATCCTTTTCAATCCGTTCTAGCCTCGAAACCTAAGCAACCCAAGTAATAAATCAGGGCAAAACCGACTTGGATTGGTTAGGTTTCGAGTGTAGTTTCCCGGATAAATAAAAGACCTACTTACTTTTAATTCATTGTTTACGCATCGTCATCCTTGCGAAACCAAAAAAAGGGGGGACGGGGGGCGTAGCCCCCCACAAGGGGGGCTCGGGGGGCGGAGCCCCCCGCATTAAAAAATAAATTTGTACATCCCCTACTCTAACCTGGATAGGTTCGTTAGGTACCTTTTATCCCTTAGAGCAGAAATAGAAGCCCCGCGCAGCGGGGCTTCGTCGACCGGTTCCCAAGTCTAAATCGCTTCCTATACGGATACGGCTTAATAAACGGATACATAGTAAATCAATTCAAATGAAATATAATGATAATTCTATAGTTTAATTATAAAAAAATTGTAGGGGCTTATATTTTGTGTAAGATAGTTGTTTTGTATATTAGATTATTTCAATGTTATACCAATTAATCGTTATCGTAAACGATATTATATGTTACATTCATTATACATTTTACAATTATTCATTTAATAATTATACCTTTTATACGTTATATTTATTACACGTTAGGCATTATACATTTATACAAACTGAATTTATACATTATGATTTATATAGCATAAGATCGTATACGTTATATTACTTACCCATATTACCTTCCTATATTTCGTTTTTGTTTTACAAATATAAAATAAGCAATATATATCATCTTGACATGTCTCTATATTCACCATTATAAAAAAAAATCTCTCATAAAAACGATTGTTATTAATTACGACAATAAAAGACAGAACAGTCAACTGCAGAGAAAAGTAGACCCCGTTGCCTACAAATTTGTATGCAACGGGGTCTACTTTTCTCTGCAGCTGACTGTATATAATTGTAGTTACTGATTTTTTTTTTACTAAAGATATCGATGGTCTTCCTCATTAATTGGATTGAATTTAAACTCTCATTATTGAACCAAATTGACGTATTGAAACATAATAGTGTCACGTTCCTCACCTAGGGCATGATCTCTCAAACGACGAGTAATCAAAGCTCAAATTAGCCGCATTATACCAAGATCCCGTAACAATGGGGCGAATTAAGAATATTAGCATTGGGATCCACATTGTTCATAACGGGGAAATAATGGCGGCTGATTGCTGGCGTCACCCCGCGCGTCTTGCGAATACCAAACAAGGCCAATTAATAACGCTGTGTTGCTACTTGCCCCGCTTTGCGGGTTTCCTATGCTTTTTGAAGAATAAACGGAATCCTTATTTGATTTTGTTGTTAGCGCCTTTCCCAAGGGAGCAAGGAGAAACAAATAGAATGTCATTATAGTTATCGCTAATAGCGAAGACTCGACATTTGACAAACCTTATGATGATGAGTCTGACCGATATCGGCCATAGCGACCACTTCAACTCCTGTTTGGTATTTCTGCGCTCATACGCTCAAAGATGGCTAATATCCTAGCCTATGTTTGCGCCGACACCCCGTGCACATAGAGGCTAATTTTAACGTTGTGGTGCTAGTCGCCCCGCTTTGCTGGTTTCGTATGCTTTTTGAAGAGAAAATTAAATCCTATTCGATTTGGTCAGCGCTTTTTCCAAGAACGCAGGGAGCAACAAGAAACATATAATTAAATATCTTGGAAATACTTAGTCTCACGGTAAGCTCAATTAAAGCTTATGAATCATAAAATGTAGGTACTAAGTGACGATAATAGGTAGATACATACTTAAATACTTAAACAGCCATAACCAAGGAACAAATATTTGTGATAAATAAATACACAAATTATGCCCTCGCCGGTATTCGAACACGGAACCTCATATTATTATTATTTAAACCTATTATTATTATACAAGTAAAAAAACTGTAAGTACTGAGTTTTCTTTTTCAGCACGTGGCAACATTGTGACGTTGTGTGCCTTGCGTCGTGCTCATTAGGGTTTCACGTGTCTGTCAGCGGCTGTAGCGGGACGGTTGATGACAGTATTAATCATTTATTTTTACTAGAACTATTAAACTGATAAGACTCAAACATATTTAAATATTTAGCGAAACGGGTTACTATATATTGATTTAAACTTTCACGATTATCACTCATATCAAGATCAAAATGCGGGTAGTTCGAAAAACCCGCGCAGCTCGAAGGTATTGATACATTCTCTCTCCAGTCTGTAACGTCATGCCCGAAACGTCAGGATATAATTAAACGTAAGTTTACGCGATTAAGACCCGATTGTCTTTACAATATGAAACGGGTTAATCATTTTTAGAGGATTCTCGTACGTCGTGGAGTACCCGCGACCAAAGTCTGACGTGTGAGCTCGACGTCGAGACAGCATTGACTGAAATCCTAGCTGTTTTATTTGACATTAGGAATCGAGGCTGTGAGGGAGGTTGTGGGCGAGTTCGTCGCTGATTGAATACGAAGTTCGTACATTAAACTTCAAACTCTCGGCGCAGTGTAGTTCCAGCTCACGCCGCATTCGTCACCGAGCGCTAGTGTCGTTTAAAGTACATTAGTGAACACCATTTTTAACCGACTTCAAAAAGGAGGAGGTTAACAATTCGTCGAAATCTTTTTTTTTTTTTTTATGTATGTTCCCCGATTACTCGAAGACGCGTGGACCGATTTCAAATATTCTTTTTTTGTTTGAAAGGGTATACCTTCTAGTTGGTCCCATTGTCACCGAATCCAGATCTGATGATGGTATCCTGGAGAAATCGAGGGAACTCTTCAAATGTTGTAGGCACACATGACATTTTTCATTTATTTTCGAAGACTAATCAAGTATTTGCATCTAGTCATGAACATCTTAAGTTGGTGATCTGATGATGGAAGGTACAACTCTTTAGCAATTAGGAGTTGGGGGATAATTCTTTAAGTATAACATATTTCGTGTATTTTGGAAGCTATTTGAGTATTTGCCTTTAGGTGGTCATCCTTTCATGTTGGTGAGCTGATGATGTAAGGTACAACTCCTTGGAGATTAGGAGTTGGGGGATAATTCTTTAAATATAACATATTTCATATATTTTGGAGGCTATTCGAGTATTTGCCTTTAGGTGGTCATAGTCTCATGTTGGTGATCTGATGAGGAAAGGAATAACTCCTTAACGATTAGGGGTTGGAGGATCATTCTTTGTATAAATAAGAAATGTCATACATTTTCGAGATCTATTCAAGTGTTTGCTTAGTAGTTATGACATGTCGGTTAGCGGTTAGTGATTCTTTAAATAATATTGGCATGCTAAGTCTGTTACCTTTGAAATTGTTTTTGTATTCATATAAGTTCTCCAGTTCAGGTTTTATGGCCTACTACAGTGCAGTACATTCTAATTATAAGTATATAGAGCATACTGAATAACGATTTTATATTTACACTACTAAAAAGCAAAAAATAAAATATTTTAAAAATAAAAATAAAACCGCCTTCAAAAATTCGCCCGAACTAAAAAGTTAAAAATAATTTTGGTTCCTACTTCTTAGGATTTCCTACCCAAACCTTTAAACCTTTTACCCTATTCATTGAAATAAAACATTATGGCTAGGTACCCTACAGATTTCTTAGAAGTCGGTGCCAAGCCAAATATGTTCACTTTGCGAGTACTTATATGTATTTGATAGAGCTTTGTAATATGAAAATGACTGAGGCAGACCATTCTGTTGATAAAAGCGTAATCGGAGTGACAGTAAGTTACAAAACACTATCTAATATATACATACCTATGAACGTATTCGGCTTGGCACCGACTTCTAAGAAATCTGTAGGGTACCTAGCCATAATGTTTTATTTCAATGAATAGGGTAAAAGGTTTAAAGGTTTGGGTAGGAAATCCTAAGAAGTAGGAACCAAAATTATTTTTAACTTTTTAGTTCGGGCGAATTTTTGAAGGCGGTTTTATTTTTATTTTTAAAATATTTTATTAGGCTCGACGCTGCCGTAGCGCTGAAACAGCTCTGACAGCAAGGCGGTTTCCTTAGTGAATAACACTGCTGGCTGGACAAAGGCCTCTCCACATACATAATAATGTATAATGTACGCGTACGACGGAGGTGACGAATTATTGTACGAAAATGTTGTAAGAGTAGTGAAGTCGAGCTCGTAGAAGCGAGATCACGTTTATTGCAGAAGACCGATATTTTCATAGATATCAATTTCAATGACATATATATTTTAATCATTTTCCACCAATATTTGCACATCCATCATTTCAAAAAAATTCTGACATTTACATTCAATCCAAATTAACATTGGGGTCTAGAAAAATATTAATTCTGTTGTTTCTGGTGCCTACACTTGACTTGAGCTTTATTTTTTATGAATATCACTCACCCAAGTCCATGTGGACCTTTTTATTGCAAACAATAATTGCTGCTTCGCGAAATGACCAGTAGCTGTACCACGAGTTTTCAAGTATCGATTAAGTTAGTTTTTACTCGAAACGTAAAGCATTCAATCGCACTCGCACTTAGTCATTGGAGCGAGCGCGATGGCCTGATTTAAGTATCTAGTAAAACCTATTTAATACTTACCAACTCATGGTGCAGTTATAGACAAAAGCGTCGTTGTCCGTAATCATATTACAGTTTTCACGAAGAAGGCATCAAGTGCATATGAGATCGGGCACACATGTACTTCATTTGTCCCGCTTTGCGTCACTCCAATCTGACAAGGATACATTTTCGAATGCATTGAGCTAGGGGGAATTTCACTCGCTACCGTTCGATGGAATCTCTGAAAATTTCAAAGAGGAATTTTCACATAATCTCAGACTTCAGTGGAGTGTCATTGTTTAGAAAAATGCGAGCTTAGAACCTTTTCAAAATTGAAGTTCATCCGACCGTTGCTACTAAGAAATGGTGGAGTGCTATTGTGTTGCAGATGCAGTTTTTCGAATTATACTTACCTGCATACAGTCTTCTTACCAGATAATATATTATTATACACTTTTCACAGACTTTGATAGAATAAATCTTATTTACTTATTTTATAAGTAGGTACATTATTTTTATCAATATTTCATGTTGTATTAAATGCCTCTTTATAATTAGCTATGCACAGACTTTATAGATGTACAATAAAAACGAATGGCAATGTTCAGATATCATAATCTTCAAAAAAGCATTTTTAAACGAAATAAATGTTTTGTCCTAATTTCCACCAGCGCCTAACTTTACATCGAATTCTAAATGACGTTATGGCCAAAGTTACGTAAACTACAATCTTATTAACTCGACAAGTCCTTACCATGAACTGACCGCGTACAGAAATGTTTAAGTTTACAATTTACTTTCTGTTTCACTCATACCTATTCGAATATTGGTACGAGCAAGTAAATCAGAAGTAAGTTACGCAGATGCAATCATGATACCCCTATAGATTCCTCGTGCAGGGTCCGCTCGGATAGCTACCACCGTCCCTATTACCCATTAACCGGCCGCAAAATAGTTAGTACTGTCTTCCGGTTTGGGGGTAAGACAGCCGGTGTAATTACTGGCATAGAGGCAATCCATCTAAGTCCTAAGGGTAGGCAGCGCATAGGCGATTCTTTGGTCACTATGTACATGGGCCTCAGTTCCCGCTTTCCATCAGGTGGGCTGAGAGCTCAGTTGTCTACCTTCGTCACATAAAAAAAATAGTCAGCTCACAGTGCCCACTCATAGTAAAGGCAAAGGTGAGACCTTACATAAGCAGAAGCGGGGACTTTACCTAAGCACCTAGGTCCTAGTTTAGGGCTTATGCATCTCGGCGAAGCGGTTGGCTCATGCATAGTGTAAACAAACACGGTCTAAATACCTAAATACTTAGGAAATTGACGATTAAAGTATAACATTAAATAAATAATAAATAAATAAATATCTTGGGACATCTTACACAAATCGACCTAGTCCCACGGTAAGCTCAATTAAGGCTTGTGATGTGGGTACCAGGCGACGATATATATAATATATAGATACATCGTCCATTAAATACAAAAGCGACACAAGTCAAAAAATTACTTTTTACAGGGGAGTTGTTTAAAGATTTTGTATTCGTTTTTTGTTCACAAAATTTTTTTTCATCATTAATATTATATGTGTTATATATCAATTTGTAGGTATTTTAACCCTCTTTTGATGTGTTTCATTATTGGAAAGTAATATGTGCTGTGCAAGCTTTTATGAGCGTATACGTCCGTTTTGCATAAAAAAATAACATTAACTCAGATATTTTTTTTCCGTCAAAGGCCACAAATACAAAAACATAAGCAGTTATTTCATTTAAATCATACATAAAATCATGTCTTAGACATTGAAATACTGATTTTTTAACAAAACTGAACCAGACAAAACTTTTTCTTACTGTTTCTTTACTTAAATATTGTCAGAACATGTTTATGGGTACCGCAAAACCGGGGTTACTTTGATTAATTTTAACTTTGGTTACATATTTTGATGAATTTAACAGACGTACTAGTTTGAAATTCAGATATAATCATCGGTTTTCTTCAAAAATCAACCTGCTATTTAAAAAAATGTGGTACCTTTAGTTAATAAATATAAAATAAATACAATACGATCAAAGTTATATTGTTGAGAATGGAATTAATACTTTGATACCACTTATTTTTACTATAAACTGGAAATAGTCCACCTAAAAGCACGTAAATAATAAAAATCGGTTAATTACGTCTTTAGTTATTTGTTTTTTCTATGTGTATTTTATTTGTGTGGTGGTACTATGATCTCATACTAAATGATCCAAATTGATATGTTTTGACGGTTTACTAGTTTTTTCATTAGAATTGATGCAAGAACTTAATTTTTGCCGATACAAAAGTATATCTTTCAATATTTAATTGTAGAGATAATAAGTTTTTCCTAAAAAATCTACTTATGATTAGTAATAATGTAACATTTTTCTTTTCTAGGCGACATGACAGTTTAGCGCTAGGACTTGGGTACTACGGTACTACCTATGTAGTGAAGCAATAGGCATGATGACCGTCAAGTCAACATCTATTTTCGATTTTTGAAAGATTTACATGAAATACACAAAAGCAACGTCACGTTTGTTTGTAAGTTCTGTACAATAATGACTGCAGTCTATATTTTAGTAATAATTTATTCGTGTATGATGCCGTGCTTAAAGTCTAATAATTTATTTTAAATACAGTCATCATCCCTATGTTGGCATTCCCAAAAGTGAAAAAATAAATACTACTAATATAAGTTTTTAGATTTGTTAAAACATACATCTTTGTTTGTTTTACTTGTATTGTATACAAATAATATAATAGGAAAGTATGACAAATACTTAATAATCCGAAGTTTATGCCATTATTGTTTCTTCGTAGTCGCAATTATAGGTACACAAAATTCACAGTCATCTTCCACACAATCTCTAATATACTTTTAAGTAAAACGAACACAATACCACGTTTTACAATTACTTTTTTTATAAGATGTATTGTATTTTTTAAGATTTCATGCAAAAAATACTCAATTATTCAATCTGGTACATTTATGGATTTTAATATTATACTGAATTAAAAACGGTTGTAAATGCAACAATGTTTTTTGAAATTCAACATTCCGTATTGCGGCTCATTTGTTTATAAAGAAATCTAAACCATACATATTTACTTTATTCAAAACAGCATGATGTATAAATATGGCTCCTGTGATTGATGCATTCGAATATATTTTTAATTCAAAAAGGTTGCAAATCCTAATACGGCAGTTTTGATGAATGAAAAATCAAATTTAAGAGGATATTTTAAAATTAAAGCTGCCACATTTCGTTTTGCTACTCCTTTTTATATAAAGAAACATAATATTTACGTATTTATTTTATTCAAAACGGCCACATCTACAAATATGGCACTTTTGCTTACATATTTTTTAACGTAATCACTTATTTTTTCGTTTCATGGCACTTTTTCACAAAAATGTCGTGCGTTTTGGTCGACAGTCGAGTCACAACTGACAAAATGGCAGTTTAGCACTGAAATTAGTCTCGAAAGAGCGATAGTGCAAAAAGGACACCTGCATAATTTTGATACTTACTAACGTCAAATCGACAGGTGTCTTAGTGTCACGTAAAATATAAGTGCTTACAATGTGGTTTTTGCAATAAAATCATTTTTCACGGTTTTTGAGTTGTGTCGCTTTTGTATTTAATGGACGACATATAGATACTTAAATACATAGACAGCCATGAACATTTTTTTGTACCATACTAACCCATTTTATTATTAATGTTACTTTGTATTATTATACCTACTATTAAAATATGGACCACGATCTGAAATAAATTAGTTCAATTTCAATTACTAAATGCAATTGATTACGTTAGAACTGCGACTTCCATAGAAACGACCTTCTAGTAGAAAGTGGCTTAGCTAGGTTCGAACTGCGACCTCCGCAGAAGCGAACTGCTAGTAGAAAAATAGGTTAGGTTAGAACAGCGACCTCCAAAGATACAAACTGCTAGTAAAAAAGTGGTTTAAGTTAGGTTAGAACTGCGATCAGCAGGCTTAGCACATGATTGGTGCGACAGTATATCGCCGCGAGATAGAGCTCCCGTCCTTCACTAGCTATATTAAGAAAAGAGGGACGGATAGACTATCTCGCGGCGAGATACTGTAACGCCAATCATGTGCTAAGCATACTGTACAGACACAAACTACCAGTAGAAAAGTAGTTTATGTGAGGTTAGAATAGCGACCTCCACATATGCGAATTTTTAGTAGAAAAGTGGTTTAGATTAGGTTGAAACTGCGACCTCCACAGAAACGAACTGCTAGTAGAAAATTGGTATAGGTTAGGTTAGAAGAGCGGTCTTCACAAAATAATTTAAGTTCACTTTAACTACAGGTACAACTTCTAACGCTATGAGTACAAGTGATTATAGGAAAAATGTTTATAGGTTATACGAAATTACGAGTTCAAATATTCGTGTATGTAATGATGATTATGATTAAAAAGCGGTATTACTAAAAATTATCGAAGAAAAAATTGTATACATAAGTGCCAATATGGACCTGCTATCTACACTAGTTACTACGTCCCCACGTCATCAATGTCATCATTCATCATTCGGGCGTTAAAAGATATCTTAAAGCGTGCTCGTTGTAGCGTCGGAAATGTCACAGTAGATGGCACACCGCTTGCACGTCACGCGTACGCCAACTTCAAGCGGTATGCCATCTAATATAACATTTACATACGCTACAACGCACTCACAACGCACACGCGCAATTGCTGTCGTGTCCGCGGCAAATACTCGGCGCCCTCTAAACATAGTTAGAGCTGCTAGTGACGACGAAATGAGTCAGTGTCTCATTTACAATCCCCTGTGGCCGTTATGCAAAACTGTCATACGCACAAAGCTAGCTAAAATGCAATCGTTAATAGGCCATTCAACAACAAAGGAGAGATAGGTGGGGGGTGTTGAGTGAAGATTGCCAGTATTCTATTTTATGTTTAAGTACCTATTATTAACTGCTTTATTCCAATATTTTCTTAGGCTAGGTATTTTATAAAATGAATATACATTATAACATACCACAGACAACATAACCTAAACATACAAAATAAAAACACTTTCTTAAAAACCTAACCTAGGGTGCCGCCGGCAACTGAGCGGGCCCAAGCTGCCGGTTAAGGTCACAGAGAGAGGAACCGACGGACTATCTGCGCCGTGTCCAGGATTACCGCCTTCTGCATCTGACCCTTGATCCAGCCACCTAGCGAGAGATTCTTAAGATGTTGGTCGAGACTCTTCGCTATTAAACCGTTCGCTGTAATGACTATCGGGATTATGATCGTCGAGTCAACATCTCACATGGCGGTTATCTCATAAGCCAACGTCCCTAAACTTGACTTAACCTGTTAAGTACCTATATTATAACAGTTGCCTTGAAATAAATATGTATGTATACCATGTGGAAAGAGGCACCTTGTCATCACCCTAACTCTTCCCTTGGATGTTACTTGGACGTTACCTTCTCTATAGATTTTAAATGACATTGCCTTGTTACACTCTCAAGATCTCATTACGTCACTGCCTGCTCCTGTTTGTCAGGCAATAAGCAACGCTCCGGTGGCCAAAGCAAATGCTATATAAATTACCAGGAAATGTCGTCTGGTATCTTCTATGATATTTGACTAACTAGAAGTATATAAGGCATTACAAAAATAACATTACAAGATTGGTTGATAATATTCACCGTAGATAATAAATTAAAGTGTATGTATTAATTGACAAATTAAAACTAAATTCTTTCGTTACACAAAACATGATTCGTCGAAATTCGTTTATTTCGTAGAGTGGGAGATAGAATGAGCATTCGCTCGTTTGGTCTAAATCCACCTTTTAAGGTGCATGCAGGCCAAAAGAGAATTCGATATTCTAACCCCCTACTCTACGAAATTCGATCGTTACACGAAACGTGATTCGTTGATTTCGTAGAGCGTAGAACAGCGAATGCTCTTTTGGTCTGCATGCACTTTTAGAAAAACGATTCTGTGCATCATCAGCATCACTTTGAGATAATATTGTGGTGTGTCCTTTTGGATAGGGAGATCAAGTTCAATTGCATGTTTATATTTTATAGCCGATATGGAAGCGCCTGAGTCTAACAGCCACGTGTAAGGCTTATTGCCTACTAATAGTTTTATATAGGCACTATTGTTTGCGGCAAAAATATGTTCTAAGTTAGTCACGAAAAAATGTATTTTCAGTTTCTTGACTTTGTAGGTCATTTTCCCCTTCTGTCATTACACGCACTTGTGCTCCGCGTATCGACTCGTTTCCACGTGCACTAGAATTAAACGTACCTCGAGAGGATCTAGAATATCTAGAATAATTACCTCTTTGTGGAGCATGCTGAAAACCGCTGGGGCCTCCGCTATATTCTTGTCTCATCGAATACGAATTTGGGTTACCACGCGAATTTCTATTCGAATATACCCTTGTGTTGTATTGACCTCTTGGTCCACTTCGAAGACCTTGTCGACTCCTGTGAGAATAATTATTATAGGGTCTATACATACGCATTGACTCTTCAGCTGGTGGAGCCGATGACGTCTCCTCGTCCTTGGCGGATTGAATAGCATCATTCAACGATGTGAAATTTCTAGCTGCAACAATGGTGCTGAGCCTACGATTTCGTAAGCCATCCGCGAATCTCTTAATTGCCATTTTTTCATTTAACGGCTTCAAAATGTTATAATTTTCTGGTTTCCCTTCTGCTTGCGAAATCGTAAGTTCAACAAATAATTCCGATATTTCTTTCCCATAATCTTGAATAGACAAATCATTCTGTCTAATCTGTTGCAACCTGTTTTGGATAGCAGTTGCTGATTTTTTCGGAAGAAGAACCTGCCTCATGTCAAGTACTAAAGATTCCACTGTTTGGTAGGATGATTTCAATTTTAATTTAGCTGCTTGAGACAATCTACTTTTCAGTATAAACAGTATTAAATTATTTTTACAATCGTTACTTTTTAACAAGGACGCATAATATTCAAGGTTATCAATTAAACACTTAATACTTTCCTCATCGTCAGTCATTTGTGGCATCAACGACAGAGCCGTTTTTAAATTAAAAGTATCCATATTTTCAGACCTTTTATCTTCTTGTACCGAACACAAATCAGTAATTTCTTTGTATAATTGAATAAAATCTACTGACAATTTGTTAATTGTAACTACGTCTTGTTCCTTGATATTACCCTTTTTAATCTCGATTGACAAATGATTTGTAATACTATTATACTGACTAAATAATACGTTAGCTTCGCTTGATTTCTTTGCAAGTAAATTGCCTTTACGTTTACTTGGACCTACTTTAATTAAGTATTGTCTAATTAGTTTCAATTCAGAATAAACATTTTCTAACAAATCAGTCATAACTTACCCTTTGTGTTTGGTTATTCATCACAAGGTCACTAATCAAATTAAGTTTACATTTATTCATGCTAAATAATTTTATGTCCAATAGTTAAGTCATTACTCTGAATTTTAGGATATTAGGTGCAGTCCAAACTGAGAAGTGTCCCCGAACGGAAATTAGGTGATATGCACTCGCGTTTGTAAACGACGCACTTTTATATCACGCACTTACACGATTAAATATTACGCACTTTTATAACGCGCACTTGGTTTGTTTGACGGGACGCCATACTAAAAACTCGCTCCGGGGTCCTTGGGCGCTGAGGGTGGCGCCTGTAGCTGTCGGCGGTACATGGACAGCCTTAGGGCATTTTCGTGTATGCCCCGGTGGATCCACTGGTCATGGCACTTTTTATAAGCGCCGTACAGGAGCTTCAGGATTCCGATGCCTATCACAATGGCTATAACGATGAGCACCACAGATATGCTGCTGAGGTGTGCTCGCACCTCATCAACCGACGCCTGGTTGACGCCCGAGGACGTCTGGGCGATGACAATTTCCTCGTCTTTAGTTTGAGATGAACCCATGGTTATCACGTTTAACTGGGAAGTGTCCTAACTGAATAAAGTCCACAGTCAAAGTGATCATTGTAATTTAGTTATATGTAACTTTCACAAAGTCTTATGAAGCTTATCTGCATAAGGAATGGCACGCGTGGGCTGGCGCTTCGCGGTGGCGGATATACGTCTAGCGGCGAATTCGTGGAATTAAACACTTAACTACAAACTTGAATTATATATTATCTTCGTCATATAAATCGGAAAGTTTTTTTTTTTTTGTTTTGCTTGAAAAAATAACACTGAACTTGGCGATATAAACTGATACACGACTAGGTCCATCTACATTTTTTTTTTTTTTTTTTTTTTTTTCAATTTTTTAATATATTTATTTTCAAAACTACAATTTATGTACATAGATTAAATCTAACTAATCTACTTAACCTAACCTATATCTAAGATTGGCCCTTGTGGCATTGTACCGAGGATGCTGGCGGCATTTCCTCGCTGTATCGCAATGCTGATGCGTTGTGCGAGGAAGTCGCCAGCTCTTCGGTCTCTAGTTACATCAACCAGACGTTTCGCGATCTCAGCAAACAATTTGCGTGCGCTGGGGCCCCAAATTTAATTAATTTTTTTTTTGTATTTAACGTGGTATGTACTTGTGCTCTAGGGCACCAAAAATGGCGGGGTCGCCATATAAGGGTAGGAAAGGATGAGTAATGAAACGAGTGAGCGCTGGATTAATACTGGCCTGTATTTTAGGTATTCCACCTTAAATATACAATTAGTGTTACATAGAGTATAAATGTATAGAGGTGACACACCACAATATACATAAACTCTTTACATGGTATGACACTATTTTTATTATAACAACTACAATAATTACAAATAACTTAAACTTGATAAACTAACTACATGATAAAAATCATCATAATGTACAGTACACTGTAAAGTATCTCAGTAAATATATTGTAAATTTAATCTCTTTTTTCATGTGATATTGGCCAAAACAGAACCTTTACAGTTTCGCCCACTCCATCTGTTTGTCTCTGTCTACTTAATACTCAATTAATCAAATAACAAAGAAAATTAAAGGCAACACAACAGAAAGACAAAACAAATAACAGCTAATCCAAAACATGTACAGTCGACGTCAAAGATATCATTACGGTTTAGGTGCCAAAAATATATTTACACGACCTTAATCACAAGGCAATAAAGTCGTGTAAATATATTTTTGGCACCTAAACCGTAATGATATCTTTGACGTCGACTGTACATAGTTACTCGTACCTATAGGTAATATAGTACATTCAGGTACATAGGACTCTCATAGTCATAGCACGAAGTTTAGAGACTTATTTAATTCGGTCAAACCGTTTTTGAGTTTTACGACAAATAAACGTAAGTGCCTTGAACAGTTCAAATTGTTTACAGCTCTTTTATTTTAAATGTATGTAAGTATTACAATTTTATGATGAAAGTACGAAACATTTGTAACTATGTGTACATTTAATTTGGAAATAAGCCATTTTATTTTATTTTTTACCATGGTCCGACATACTCTTGGCAACTTGTTTGCCGTATAGTCGCCTGCATTTTAAGTAAGTTATTTAGCTTCATGTTTTAATACAGCTAATTTGGACACAAAAATAAAATCGGAATGCCCGTAAGCACAACAATATCATTATTGCATATTAGAGTCACGAGAGCCGTTCTCATTACAACAAAATGAACTGCAATTTGGTTGCAAATGGATCGAATGCGGCTGTAACGGCTAGTGTTGTACAATTGCGTTCCGGGAAACGGGAATGATTTCCCATATTCCCACAAATATATTTATTATATTTTTAATGCATGTTAGTTGTGAGATGTACCTACGATTATTTGAAAAAACAACTCCCGGTAAGTTTCTTACCGGTTTTTCTCGGGTCAGTGGTTTGGAGTTAGAACCGGAAGTAGTTTAGCTAAAGAGTTTGTTGCCATTTCAATTTGAATAGAGAATAATTTTAATTTGACTTTAAAAAATGAAATTATAACCAGACTCCATAACGAGTTTTGATGCTGTCTAATACTAAATAACTACTCCTGTATTATTGTATTGAATTAAAAAAGCTTGTTCATTGATGGTACTGTTAGGTAGCCACAAACTGACCATTTATTAACGGGGTCTAATAACTTACCTATCTTAACTCTAGCAACTTACCTATCTTAGTCTCCGGTAAATTTGAAGTCATTCCTTGAAGACACCATCTAACCTAGAAGGGACTTTCAGGCTTTGCCTTATTCGAGATCGAAATGTACAATCAAGCTTCTTTTATTTCCTCATATCGTTTATAATATCCGACCCGTCCAAGCAGTCGGCATGTTAAAGGGTAGCATGCTCCTTTTAGTAAACGTACTATAAGATAAGTCAAAATGCTATTGAACACTTGAGAAATTCTTATAATAATCCAGGTAAAAAACAATATCAAGCCAAATTTTACGATAACATTGTCAAGCGGATCCCAGGCTCCCTGATTTCGACTTCTTGGAATGCACTAGGAAGATGATGATTCCCGTTAAAAGTCCCGGACACGTCCCATCACTAGCTGAATGCTGTTACGTTCCACGTTGAGGGATTTCTCCATTTGCATTATTCGAACAGTCACGGAAATAGGCGAAGGTTATTTGATAACTTTGCAAGGAACTAGTTTTGTCTAATGGGAGTTTAATTTTGCGGCCCTTGTGTAATGCCATAAACTTGCGGAGAGTTACCAAGGTAACTTGAGATCGATATGGGGTAGATTCATTTGAAATTAATGTCTGCCATATTATTATAACATTTTGAATGCTAAGAACCAATGAACTAGTGTAATGGCTAGTATGCTAGCAACTGCTAAGGGTAACATTGCTAGTATTTAACAGCATCACGCGGCTACACGTCTATTTTTAACCGACTTCAAAACAAGGAGGAGGATATCTCCGAGAATCGTGAACCAAATTTTGGAGAAATCGAGGGATCTCTTCAAATGCTATAGGTACATGTATGGCGCTTTTGGTAATTTGCATTAAAGTAGGATTTGATGATAGGAAACCAATGATGGAAACCACAGAAGTTGGTTGTTTTTAATTTTTTAATTTGGTGATTATCAATAAATAAGATATACATAGACTTCCTATTGTGACCCCAAAATAATTTCAGTTATTCATTTGTACAATGTACGTTAGTTAGTATTTAAGCTTTCTATTGGCTAGGTATAGGGACTATAGGACCTTCAATTAATGAAAGTAAGTGACTTATTATTATGATAACTTAGAAAGTATACATACCTAGTGGTAAACGTAAAAACAAATGACTTACCCCCTTATTCATAAACGTCTGCTAACTTAACAAGCCGCTAAGTATTGTTTGTCCCTTTTGGTCTTATGGGCACATTGTTAAGACCGAAAGGGACAAACAATTATTAGCGGCTTGTTAAGTTAGCAGACGTTTATGAATAAGGGGGTTAGCCTAAAAAGCAAACACAGCAGACCTAGCCAAGATGCCATTCTGCAATCGTATACGATAAGCGACAAGTCACGTGACCATAATAATGTACAGAATTGGTAACGAAACTTTTCGTTCGAATCTGTCATTCTCATACATTTATTACTTATAAGTAAATGGTAAATCCCTTATCGTATCTACACCATCGTAGCCAATTGACCACACTAACAAAAACCGACAAAACCCTTGCAAACAAATTAAAAGCAAATCGCAAAGCGGGCGTAACTAATGTACCTATTTGAGTCATGAAATTTGCTAATATTGCCATTTGATTATCATGAAAAACGAAACTCATGCACTTATTGTAAACTATTACAATACCAGATTCCTCCAATTTTGCGCCAAATTATAGATAAAATTGCAATTACCAAATTATGACAGAAACAGAATAAGGGGCTTAGTACCGGTAATTTCATTCCACAATGAATCGGTGCAACCGATTTAGATCGGCGATAGCGGATGGAGTTAAATTTTAAATCGGTTTGCTGACATAGATTATTCCAAAAACCATAGATCAATTAAGTAAAGGAGGGCTACCTCCACAAAATAGATAATGTTTAAAGCTACCTACTGCAAGTACTGCATAATAAATATACAGTAAGTCTAAAACGGGCGAGCTCTTAACAGGTATTAGTTTAGGACATAATATTTAGGTACATTTTGATAGCTTTTACTTAAAATTAGAGTAAAAAATTTTCCATACAAAATAATTTGGCGCGCAATGTACCTAGATCAACACACTCACGTTAAACGCTCGTTGAGAGCTAATTTCAAAAGCGGAGGACATAACCGCCATTTCAATAATAACAAATGTTCGTACCTACATTGCTGCTCCAAAAAACTTAAAAAAATTCTGTGGGGTCATAATTACGTGTAACGTAAAAAATCCTCACAATCCTTGATTAGGTACACTTATGAATGCCATGCCTGGTTTAATTTATCGCCCGTATTAGATTTACACACGGTATACATACGCTTCGCTATAGCTATAACAAAACCGATGTTCGCCACAGCATGGGAAATACCGCCAGATTCCTGGGTATTATGCGACAAGGGTCAGTTAGATTGAATTTATGTTAATCATTGTATAGATAAAAAAAAAATTAGATTAATAATATTAGAATGACTTCGCATGGCAACACACTAATAATCATCATCGTATCAGCCGAAAGACGCCCATCGCTGAACATAGGCCTCCTCCAAAGATTGTCATAATGACCGGTCCTGCCGCCCGCATCCAGCGGACTCCTGCGACCTTCACCAGGTCATCAGTCCAACTTGTGGAGGGCTTACCCACGCTGCGTCTTCCGGTACGTGGCTGCCATTCGTGGACCTTTCCGCCCCAACGGCCATCTGTTCTAAGTGCAAACAATAATATCAAGGCTAATGTTATTATTCGACAAATGGTGCCCAGATAGCTGAAATCTGAAGAAGTGTGTATGTACAAAGCGCCGCGCGTCGCCACTGAAACCGCAAAACCGGTTACAGTATCTCCAGAGCTCCCGAGACAAAAACAAATGGAAGTATTACTGAAGACAATCTACATTTAAATGGATCTTTTTCCTCAATTCGTGCGAGTTCGGTGATAGGTATCGCCACCGATTTATTCCGGGAATTTGCATTAAAGCTTGTGTGTTTGGCTATTGGGAACAAGGGTCTGATGTTTTAGTGTGCATACCTCTTGTGCAGGCTCCAGTTCTTGTGGTTAAGCTACATTTTTTAAGTATACATGGTGCTAGCAAGGAAGCCCCATAATTTTAATTACGTATTTCTTAGGTTAACTTAGGCAAAAATGTGATAATAATTACTTTTGGCGAAATTCTCATAAAATGTATTCTTTTTCTTAAGAGGTAGGTGACTACTTCAGCTTTAATCAAAAAAAGCATTGAGGTGTCACTGACCATTAATTTATTAAAATCTGATGATGGGCGGCAGCATTATCATAGTGGACACATTACTGCGATCACCAACCCGTTTCATCAGCGTGGCAATTAAGGAACCTACTAATGCGTCCATACGCGTAGGTAATCGTAAACCTTTGTCTCACAGCAACTGATAGGCTGATGATGATGTGGGTGTACATACATACATAATCAGCCTACGATAGTCCACTGCTGGACGTAGGCCTCTCCTATTAACTATGCGTATAAACGCATTAGGAGGTAAATGCACATAATCGCCACGCTGGGCAAGCGGATTGGCGATCGCAGTAATGTGTCCACTACGATGACGCTGCTGCCCATCATCAATCTTTTATCAAATAATGGTCAGTGACACTTCAATCCGGCGCCGTGTGGTGACGGCAGTAAGAATACATTTGTCACCACCCCAGCTCCTCCTTCGGGTGTCGTAAGAGTCGACTAAGGGATTGAAGTGTCACTGACCATTATTTGACAAATTATTGATGATGGGCAGCAGCGTCATCATAGTGGATACATTACTGCGATCGCCAATCCGCTTGCCCAGCGTGGCGATTATGGGCATTTACCTCCTAATGCGTCTATACGCATAGTTAATAGGAGAGGCCTACGTCCAGCAGTGGACTATCATAGG
The DNA here is from genome assembly GCA_025490895.1 of Thaumatotibia leucotreta. Lineage (NCBI taxonomy): Eukaryota > Metazoa > Arthropoda > Insecta > Lepidoptera > Tortricidae > Thaumatotibia > Thaumatotibia leucotreta. The sequence goes on along the minus strand of JALPQI010005178.1, from coordinate 29,932 downwards.
CTGATGATGATGACACTTCAATCCCTTAGTCGACTCTTACGACACCCGCAGGAGGAGTTGCCCAACTAGCAAAGAAGTCATATAAATCAAGAGTTATACGACCTTTAGCCATATAAGACTTTTATAGTCGTTTTTAGTTAACCTGTTAGTCAAATAAACGTTATAAATCTGATAGTTTAGTCGTTCTACCAAATAGTCTAATTACTATGGTAAATAAACGTTTTTGCGACTTAATTATACAACAATCATGTAGAGGTTTTAAAGAAAACGTTTACTTAATGATGTTCAAAGTCGTATAAACGTTTTCGTCTTATAAAGGGTTTTGAAAAAACAGAACCGTCGTAATAAGGTCATTTTTACAACGTCTACATAATTTTATTGTTGTATAAGTGATATCTTAAAACCTTATCTCGACAGTTATATAGTGGTATTGAGGGTAACTTCAATATGACAAAAAGATATCAGCGGGACTGTTATCTACCTTTTATTCAACAGTTGGTTATATTAACGTCAAACAAAAACTTTGAAAAACCTTTAGTTGTTGCCGAACCCGTTATATTCCTTTTATTGAACTATATCTTTTTAAATTGATTTTAAGTTACGGTTATAAAACATCATGCAATTTAAAGTCGATTTGAAATTAATATTATAAAACATCAGTCGCCATTTCGTGAGCATCACAGTACTATTTCAAAGAAAAAAACCATGGACGTTACATTGTGGAAACGGCACAAACAAAGTGGCGGACTAGTAATGACGGCTTAGTAATGGCGGACAATTTGTAGTCGTTATAAAAACCTTTACTTAAGATAAACTTAAGATAAAGTTATATTGTAGTCGTATAAGTATAAATCCATGACTTGTTCCAAAATGGCTAACCTTAACTATAATAAAATATGAAGAAATATTGTTATAAATTATAATTATTTCGAATATATTAAGAGCGCGACAGCAAAAAACTGTATATCATCATAAACTTTAACAGTAAAGTGACCTTCCCATACGAATTCAGCTCACGCCAAATGTGCAAACGCTCAATATATAGAACAATAATTTCCATTACAAAACTTATAAAATTACCTTGTATTATTTTTCCGTACACTTTTTGTCACACACACCAAGTTTTGCGCGTATCTAAAATAAATGTCAGGAGCAGTTTTATAAATAAAACTTAAAAATGTTTAGATGACTTAAAAGTCCAATAAGCATTGAGTAAGGATTACACTAAACCTTCTATAAAACAAAATGGTCAGTTATAAAACATTTATTTGATATTTAGGTCGCGTAAAGGTTTTTATTGTACTCTTTATACAACGTTTTGGTAATTCCTTAATCGTTACAATACCTTTAATAAACGATTTAAGTCGCCATGCAAACCTTTATTTAACCTTTATCTCACTAATAAGTCTTATAATTTGCGCCACTTTCGCCTTTTATAACCGTTTACCTTACGTTTATATGACCAACCAAATAGGACTACAAGTTATATGCAAAACGTTGTCTCAACTTCTATATGACTATATTTTGCTAGTTGGGGGGGGTGGTGACAAATGTATTCTTACTGCCGTGTATGTATGTGGGTGTATTTTCTAAATATTAGAAAATTTGTGAAAATTTCGTTTATCACTCGTACTTACAGGCGTCCTACACTAGTTGTAAAATGTACTATTCCTTCCCACTTTATTTTATGTCTGCAATATTTCGCTACCCCAACATTACAACGTTCTGTTGAACTTTTATCGACATAGGAACAATGTCACGTTAACACTTATGTTCAAATCAAATCACCGCTAAAATGTAACAGAACACTATTGGTAATATTAGGTTAGTGATTTGAGATTAGGTCGTGTGTAGGCTGTAAAAGTACCTACAATAGTACATTGTGCATCTAGGGAGGTAAGTACGGTATTACTAACGAGTGTTAGAAGCCCGACGCCGTAGCGCGCAAGCAATGGCCCGCGTAGAAAGCAAATGCGATGAGATTGTTTTTAAACAATAGTCATTAAAACTATCATTGTAACTATCATATGACAGTTTACGGTAATTAATGACCGTCCGAGAAGCGCAGACAAAAGGCATCATCTCCGAGATAATGGTGGAGACTGGCTTCCGGTTCCGGAGATCATCTCAAGTACCTAGTACTTAAGTGCAGGGTGGAAATATATCTAGGAGGAAAATCTCTTTGTCATAATTCAGGTATTCATTTGAAAACACTGGTTAAAACCGGCCAAGAGCATGTCGAGCCATGCTCAGTGTAAGGTTCCATAGTTATTTGCGGCTGGGCTGATTATGTTCGAAATAGATTTATTTTAAGATATCCTACAAGTCCACTATTGGTGATTTTATTCATATGGGTCCCCACTTTGCGTGTAGGGGAGATACCCGAAAAAAAAATCACCATCATCATCATCTGGAGTGGCCGAGTGATTTAGGCATCAGCCGCGAAAGCTGAGGAGTGGGTTCAAATCCCACCTCCAGCATAAGTAAACTTCGGTATTTTTTTCTTTAGTATATGACTTCTTTTGTTTAAATTTATTATGAAATAAAACTATGAAAAGGGATAAACTCGCGTATATTGTGTACCTATATTGTGTGTGTATGACTGTCCACGCATCCGCAGACCACGAACCCTGTAAAGTGTTCGGAACGTTGGAATGAAGTTAAAGTTAGTTAATATACGCGAGTTTATCCGTTTTCATAGTTTTATTTAATGTGTAATCCTCGTGATAACCGAAGAAAATCTTAAATTTATTATATGAAATCAAATCAAATAGTATTGTTACTTCTTAAAAAATAAACTCAAATAATATTTAATAAGACGATTTGAGTTGTTCCACAAACTACACACATCATCAGCCTATGATAGTCCACTGTTGGACGTAGGCCTCTTCTGTTAACTATGCGTATAATCGCATTAGGAGATAAATGCCCATAATCGCCACGCTGGGCAAGCGGATTGGCGATCGCCGTAATGTGTCCACTATGATGACGCTGTATCCCATCATTAATTTTTTATCAAATAGTGGTCAGTGACACTTCAATCCAATAGTCGACTCTTACGACACCTTACTGCCGTCACTACACGGCTCCCACAAACTACATACAGGGTGATTTTTTAGACACCGGCCAAACTTTAGGGGGTTCATTCTAAGGTCATATTGATGAACTTTAATTTCCGCCTACCAACATCTCCGGGCATGTATGGAACATCCGATTTTTTTCTCGAATAGGATATCGGTCTCGTAGGTAGTAAAAGTTCATCAATATGACCCCAGAATTAACACTCTAAAATTTGAAAGGTTAATAAAAATTTACCTTTATATTATGCATTCTAAATAGTATGTGAAGCACACACACAGCAATATGACCTACATTCCCTTGCTAGGTACCATAAATTAACACTGTCCATCAACAAGACCCAGCCATGAATGCATCGTTAGTCAAATAATAGGATTGATTACTTGCTGTTTGTTTGTGAAAACATCCGGACTGCACGCTATTCAATTGCTGATATCACGTGCAATTTAACCAAATATCTATTAGCGCCCTTTGTTATTTCAGTGCTCTACCAGCTGGCAATGGAATTGTTGAGCTAGTTTGTCAACGCATTTACCGCACTGGTCTCACCGCGAGCTACTAAGCTATGAACGGCTATAAACGCGCACAAAAGATACGCACTCCCGTGTAAATGAGGGCCTTATCACACTTGCGATTTACAAGCGATTTGGAAGCGAAGAGTACGCGCGGCGTGTTCGTCGTGTGCCCGTAACCAATTCGCCGCGATGGCGTCGCGGTTACGCCGCGATCGCATAACGAATACGCTGCGCAGCCGTCAGTGAATCTGAGTCTAGGTATACAGTCACTTACATAATGGATTCCAACTCTTGACGCGGCGAATTCGCTGCGCATCCATTATATAAGTGACTGACCATGGCTCAGATTCACTGACGGCTGCGCAGCGTATTCCAACTCTTGACGCGGCGAATTCGCTGCGCATCCATTATGTAAGTGACTGACCAAAACTCAGATTCACTGACGGCTGCGCAGCGTATTCGTTACGCGATCGCGGCGTAATCGCGACGCCATGGCGGCGAATTGGTTACGGGCACGCGACGTACACGCCGCGCGTACGCTTCGCTTTCAAATCGCTTGTAAATCGCAAGTGTGATAAGGTCCTAAAAGAGACACGGCGATACTCGCCCGGCGGTGATAGCTGATAGCTGGGCAAGTATCGCCGTGTCTCTTTTATTTACATGGGAGTGCGTATATTTTGTTCGTGTTTACAGCCCATTGTTCATAGCTTAGTAGCTCGCAGTGAGACCAGTGCCCAAGCAGCAGTGCACGTTAGTTTTTAAACTGAAAGTGTCAGTTCAGTGCGGCATTGAAACCCCACAGAGGTTAGGGTTTTAATTGACCAAAATGATAGGTAATATTAATATACAGGCCAAAGTAGGCTTAGCACATGATTGGTAATACCGCGAGATAGACTTCCCATCTTTTACTAACTATATTAACAAAAGAAGGACGGCTAGTCTAACTCACGGCGCCATAGTTTCGCACCAATAATGTGCAATGTCCATAGTTCTCAAGTATTAATACGTCTCTACGTAGCTTCAGGAGATTATCATAAAAAGTTGCGTAGATATAAGCAATTATTTATTCAAATAAACTATCTAAAGACGAGCAGATGGTCATCACCGCGCTAACTTGGCAGGTTGAAGCGCTGTAGAAAATAGCGATAAAGTCGACGTCAAAGATATCCTTGCGGTTTAAGTCCCAAAACTATATTTAGGTACACGACCTTAACATCAAGGCAATAAAGTCGCGTAAATACATTTTTGGCACCTAAACCGTAACGATATCTTTGACGTCGACTGTCTTTTTAACTTTGTTAGGAAATAAAATAGCCAAAATACGACAATTTCTGGCATTTATTTCTATATAATGGTTTCAGCTTTTGAGCTTATTTACCACCGCTTTGAAAGTCTCATTATAGCAAGCATTCCCAAAACTCAATTCGCCTGACCGTCGCAACTTCGCAAAATGTAAATTCGCTATTTTATGAATTTCCAGTCCCGCTCATTGACCCGTGACGTGCCAGATGTTTCCCTTTCATCACTTAGTGACTCTTTTATTGAATGAAAAACTCCCAGAGCTCCTTGCCCGCTATAAAATGCAGTCGTTTCTTTCATATTAGCCGGTGTAATATCTGGCCCTTACCACTAGCTCTATTGTAAAATTTGCGAAAAAAAAAACAAAAACTAGTCGCTGAAGTGTGTTACGCTATATTGGGAGTTTTTCAAAAACAGCATTTAACAAATTTGCTACGGCTTTTAGTTAGCATCGCAATTAACCATACTTGCATCGGGTCGAATAGATCCGATGTCGTAGCTAAGGTGTTAATGTTTAATGATACCCGATGGATCCTATCCACGATGTTCAATTTATCGCTTTTGCTACAAGCTGTTCGTTATTAAAGGGACAACGTGTGATGAATATTATAGTTCACAAATCCGCCACATTGTGACATTTTTAATTTTTTCGGTAGCATTTGTTTTTGCGGAAATAAAGAGGTTGCAAATCGAGTATCAGAACTTAGTTGGTTACTAAGTTCTGATACTAGGTATAGTGTGTGTTACCGATCCCTTGTACAGTCAAAGACAAAATAAAATGTACACAAAAATATTCAAAAATATGTCCCACTGCACTCTAATTATGTGTAATAAGAACGTCGTAACATATTTATGAGCGGATTCTTTCAACATATTTTTGCACTTGACTGTAAGGTGTCAATGCGCTACGGTTGCTGCTTATCTGTCGCGACACTAGGGCACTGTACGGTTGACCGCACATGTGCATGTCCATTTTATGAATGAATTCATTCATATATTGATTTAATTAAACTTTCCCTATTATCACTTATATTTTAACGACAACGGGACTTAAACTAAATAAAGATAATATAAACGTAAATTTACGAGATTAAAATATGAATTCATTTATGCCCGCAACGACTCATATGTTAATAAATCAGTGTGTTATTTACCAAACCTCGTATCACCCGTCTTCTCTGCCCCATACTTATCAGGTAGTCAATTGCAATCAGTAGTAGGTACATCTCACCCATAATCGAATTTCTACAAGCGAATAGCATACGAGTAGCACTCCTACAGTACCCTCGTGATAAACTTATGGTAATGGTACAGATGGAACTAGCATTGCAGTAAGTAATTGCCTGTTACCGACACTTGAGAACGACTTTGATTGTTCTTTATGTAACGGTTGGTGATATAAACTTGAAAATATCCCGTTTTATCTTACTAGTTCGGCAATAATTTCGTTGGTAATGTCTTTGGCTAAATTTTTAGCTTTAAAAGTTATTATCGGTCTTGGTAGTTCTTTAAATTGTCTAAATTTTATAACAGTGGTTTGGTACTTAACAATCAATTGGCTAAGTAGTCCATCAGGCAGGCAAATAGAGAGAATCACAAATTAATCAGTAATTCAGTCTTGTACAGCATCTATGGGACTCTAAAATAACCAATGATCCATTATGACTGTGTTACAGTGTACCTACAATCCTACATACTATTTTTATAAACGACAGTTATTGTGTTTTTTATTAAGCTTTTCAACGCCTTCCCTCTCGCATCAAATTGTAACATACACGCCAGTATCTCCACTAATGAACAACGAAAATAAAACTTATCTGTCATCAAGACAGTTACTTTGACAGCATACTCGATGACCACTTTAGTGGCTGCTGGCGTTGCAGGCAGGACAACACACGGCCACTTTATTGGTTCTTGGCGTTAAAAAGGTTAAAACCCCGTGGCTAATTAAAAAACGTTAATTATTTCACCACGTTGGTTTGACGGCTTAAATCAGTGATCGTTAACATATTATGAAAATTGAGAATTTTCACATTTTTTTATTTGTATTCCTATTTCTACCATTAGTCATTTTATTACCTACGTTTCTACTACCTCCAACGCAAACTGCTACTACTTTTTTTATTATTTGATACAGTTACAACAAAGCGAGTACGCATCGTTCTCTTAATTTGACAAAAATCAGGATCCCGGAACACGCTTTATTCAATTAAACGCGACGTGGCAAAATTTAAACAGTTTATACAGCCATGACAGCCGCGTAGGCAGGAGGATAATGTAATTTCACTACAGATCACTTACCCACAAGACGAAACAGATCACTGGAGGCGTTGTCAATAGATAATCACCAAATAATAAAAATTTACACATTCGCGGACACTACTCCAGACACAATAGAAGAAACAATGAGATTACTATAGGCGTTGATTGTCCGTGAAGGTGTTAAAAAACCAACTTCAATCGATTTCTCCAACATCCCCGATTTGTTTCCATCATTGGTTTCCTATCAGGCTATCATCAAATCCTACTTTCTGAATGTAAATGCTTGTAAATGAATTAAAATTACCAATAGCGCCATACATGTTAGGTACCTATAATATTTGAAGAGATCCCTCGATTTCTCCAAGATCCCATCATCAGACCCCCAACTTCATGCCAACTGGACCATCTTGAGGCTATACACGTTCGATTACAAAAAAAAAATCAAATCGAATCACGATTCTCGGAGAAATCGGGTAACATACATACAACAAAAAAAAACAGTTGAATTGAATCTTTTTTGAAGTCGGTTAAAAACTAATTTAATGGCGCAGTGAGCGCAGCGAGGCAAAACTAGATCTTACGACACAAGTCTATGCAAGTTGTCTTAATCTTTTGCATTTTCCAGCCAATCTTGCTCAAGCTGAGCAATCAAAATAAATCAAATGTTATGCCACGACGGTGTTTTAGTTTTAGTATAGGGCGGTGCGTCCATATAAATAAAGTATAAACGTACGCACGAGGCCCGAGTGCACGCCCAAAAAATCTCTTCAGTCTGGTCAGGGCAGTCTGATAGTAAGTACACATATAGTTGCCAGTCCGAAGGAATCACCTACGCATTGCCGACCCTTTGCAAACACGAGAATTCCCCCAAATCGGTACCTATCGCCAATCGTTACTCGCTGCTCGCTCATAGACCTTAGTCGTGTCGTGTCTAATACGGAGTCTATGAGTACTACTCTATGGATTTCACTCATGTCAACGTGTACAATCTAATGCTACACGTACCTAGAATGCAATTTTGCCCGTATTGACGTACGAGTAGAATTCACGGAATGCATTTGAGCTTCGAACGGAGCGAGAGACGAGCATTGTGGCCAATTTAGCTTATTAAGAGGAAATGGCTTCTTGAATGTTCCATTCTCGAATTTAAATTTGAAGTGGGACTTAATCAAGTAAAATTTCATTTATTATTTTCCTAACATTTTGGGTTTACAACCACTACAATATAAATCATGACTTAGTGCGATTAGGAAACAAAAACGTCTTGATTCAATGTCTCGCCAGTCCATCTGCGACCACGGGTATGTAGTATTAATTATTCTGTGCCACAGGCGTATCGTCAATATTTCCAAGAAAATATTTCATTCTTGGAAATATCAACGTTTGCTAATTTTTGTACTGTATTGTGAATTTTTTGCATTGACAAAATTAGTTGCGAATTTACCTAATTATTGGTGTTAAAGTGTGCTGAAGCATGTACCTGATTTGTATTTGTGTCCGCCTAACCAACATATAAAATATATACCACATACTATATACCAGTATACGCATACCATACGTATGCGTATGAAAATATTAGGAGGTAAATGCCCACAATCGCAGTCCCAGGGGTGAGGCGATAGCATAGCGTGTCTACTGTTATGATGCCGCTGTTCAACACTGTCAGCGATACTTTCCTTTGTGGACTTTTACGAGACCCACAGGAAGAATAGGGGTGGTGACTGGTAACAAATGTATTTCTTATAGCCGTCGCCAAGCGGCTGACGACGTCTGCGTTATGGAAATTGCGTTATTGTTGTATTTTTTTCTGTACTAACAAGTCTAATAAATGTTATTCACCTGCTAAATGTAATTTAATTTAAACAGTCGTATCTCGTTAAGGCTCTAGAACAACGAAACGGGTGTCGAGTCCACAATCACCGACATTATGCAAAGAGTAAACACTTGGCGGGAGCCCAAGAGCAAAGGTCGCAAAAAGTACCTAACTATTATTACCGGCCCACGCTGTATACATATAATATACTCGTGCCTTTAAATGCCGTTATTCGATATTTTTTTTATGTGACTAAGGTAGACAACTGAGCTCTCAGCTCACCTGACGGAAAGCAGGAACTGAGGCCCATGTGATGGACATAGTGAGTGTTTGCCCCTTTCACTCTTCCGAAAGGGTCAAACTATAGGTACTTAGTGGCTTATCAAGTTAGCAGACGTTTATGAATAAGGAGGTTAGTCTTTAGCGACTCCTACTCATTAGGCGTCTAGAAATTAGACACCGATCGGCATTAGAATTCGTAAAAATCTGTAAGGTAAAGTGGGGTAAGAAAAAATGGTTTTTCAATGCGGTAAGACAAAAGTCGTCTTTCTGGCACAGTGTCTGCTACATAGTAGCTTTTTGTCTTACCCCATGAAAAAACAGTTTCATACCCCACCTTACCATATGTCTATTTCATTGGAACGTAGAATGCGTCAATCACCTCTCTTCGGGTTGCGCCACACAAATCGACGTCTGAAATTCGAATCATTTTACACTCATAATAACTTTATCATTGATATACGAACTTTGATGAGCAATTTTGCAAGCATTCAGATCTATCTGATGTCAGATAGCGTGCAAACGGACTGAAATGGCGGCACACATTGTTCATGGAAGAGGCGTCTGAGGCGGAGCCGACGATTTCTTAAGTAGCGATCGAACCATAGCCATTATACAGTGTGTAAATGTAATACGGGCGATCAATTAAACCAGGCATGGGTTTCATTAGTGTTATCATGGATTACAAGATTTTTTTTTAAAGTTACTATTAATTATGACCCCACGCAATTTTTATAAGATTGTCGGAGCAGCAATGTAGGTACGAACATTTGTAATTTTTAATATGGCAGTTATTCTGCTTTTGAAATTAGCTGTCAACGAGTGTTTAACTCGCGTATGTTGCTCTACATTGCGCGCCGAATTATTTTGTACGGAAAATTTTGTTGCTCTAATTTTAAGTAAAAGTTATTTGAGTGTACTTATTATGTCGTAAACGAACAACCGTTAAGAGCTTCGCCCGTATTAGTCTTATACCCTGTATGTACCTATATTTGTGACTTTTATGGGCATTTGTTATAAAAGTCATATATAGTCAGTTAGTGTGTTGGCGTTTGTACTGGGAAAAACGCAACACAGGGTTAATTTGGAAGAGCAATCACTTTACCTCTTCTCTGCTTTCAAAGATAACCTTTCGAGTAGAGGTTACTTCTTGTTTACCTAGAATCATGAGATTTTTAAAGTAAAAGAAAATCTTAGTCAAGTAACTGCCACTCTTGGCATGCATATTGGCGATAAAGTATCTCCACCGTACTTTAGGGTTACACTGCTGAAAAATAGGTCGGAGGAGTCAGTTGGATACGGGTGGCGCAGGACCGGTCATCTAATCTTTGGGGTGGACGTCTTTTGGCTGATATAATTGATAATGGTCATTTCACTAACACTGGTCGAATTTGTAGGGTTTAAGATATTTGTTACTCAGGCGCCTTTGATAGATTAAAAGGAATTAGGCTGCGGCTCCATTGAGGCGGAGAGGAGAGAAGTTGTGCAAAATTGGCCAATGAGACCGCATCACAGTGTTTCGAATTTTGAATTTGAAGAATGTTGCACATATCCGCTCCTCTCCGCCTCAATGGAGCCGCAGCCTTAGAGTTATAGTAGTATATTTTCCACCTTATATTAAAACTTATTCAGTCACTGAAATGCAGAGATCGGACAAATGGGCGTCATTGTTCTCAATAATATAGACATGACTCCTAAGTTAAGTAAATGAATAACTAAACGAATAATTTCCTGAAATTTTATGTCGAAGCTTTAAGATGATTATTTACAAAAACATTTCCAGCATCTATTTTAGCCTTCCATTACCACACTCAGCGATATTTGTCTTTACCTAGATAAACATTAGCTTTCCATTTCGCGCGAATCAATAGAGTCAAATGAAATAGGTTTTTATCGAAAATGTCGTAAGTGTAAAGTTTCGTTAGTCCAGCCAGAAGTTCAGTATTGTTACCATGATTCGACAAGAGTTTTCATGTATCGAGCACGTAACTCACTTTCTACGCCTCTTGCTAGCGAGTATGACGAGCGGGATGGACGAAAAGTAAATTACGCGGTCGATCTGTACAGATCACACTGTCAAATCATAGTAAGTACGTACCAAGATTCGAAGTCACGGTAGTCGCTAGCGATTACGTAGCTAGCTTATAATTGATCATAGACATCATTACCAACTGATAGGCATCCACTGCTGGACATAGGCCACGAGTACGATTTTTGAATTTCACCGATGAGATTGAGATCACTGGACACCTGTGATTGGATGTCACTGTTTCACAAATGCCGTATTTTTGAATCTCACACGTTCTTTACCGACAATACCAACATGCAGAAATTGTACAATGTCAGTCATAAACAATTATCCTGTTACGTTCCTTTTTACGCAGATGTAATAGTGTTGTCCTTAGTATCGGGTACGAAATGCACGAAAAGTAAGTTACGCAGATGCTTTAACGGCCGCTATGTAACTCGTACTTGGTATAAAGAAAACTTAGGAACTTCCCCTGGAGTTGGACATTGTCTCCGCCATATTGCAGGAAACGTAATTTATTAACGCAACTTTGGGTACTATTCAATATTATTGAAATGAAGATAAAAGTTTTAAACAGAGGCCTCTGTTTAACTGTTGCCTCTCTGTCACACTTACGTACGAATTCACAAGGCCGAGAGAGAGATATAACACTTCGTTCGTGGTTCGCGGTAGGGCTTCATAGTCAGTAGAGAAACAGGACGATGACTGTTTACTTATTTGGTGGCTCCGTTGCAGAGGTACCGGACCAAATCCCGGGCGAGGTATCCACCTTCTAGCCGGGTGCAAAACTTATTATGTTGACGGTATAAGAGCAAAAAAGACGTCGATCAGCACGGATCGATACGTATCGACTCAGCCGATGCTCTTGTGACGACGTCATAAAGCTTTTTTCGGCCGGCTTAAGTTGATTTTACGTCTATTGATTTTGGGAGACCTTTAACCCTTTATAGAGCACCGGTCTCAAAAGCGACCACCCTATAGCACTATCTTTTTGTATTTTTTTCTGGTACGTTGAGGCTTTAACCTACGATTTTTTTGAGTCTTGCCCATTAAAGGGTTAAAGTATTTCTTTCATTCCATGGTATTTTAAAATAAGTAGAAGAAGAAGAAGAAATATTATTTATTCAGGTCGCTAAACTAGAAGTACAAGCGATGAATGCCAAAATCGTGAATCTTCATGACATGACATAATCATCAAAATAAAAACCGATTTTTCCAAGATCTCATCATTAGACCCCGACTTTATGCCAAAGGAACCATCTCGGGGTTATACCCGTACGACAAAAAAAATCAGTTCACAATTGTTAGAGATATCGAGTAAGATAGTGTAGATGCAAAAAATAAAAATAAAGACATGCGAATCAAGAACTTTTGAAATCAGTTAAAAAGCGTAAAAGTTTTACGATTGATCAAATTTAATAAAAATTTATGAAGTCATTAACCGATAAGGTAAATCGTAAATCCATCAATGTCGTAGTTGTTTGCATTACAGTATAATCAATAGGTTACTTACGGCAGTCTTGGGCGCTGTATCGGCGAGTACACAGATCAAATAGGCATAGACGCGTTTAGCTGAGAGGACCATCGTAATTCTACTGATTTATATCAAGTAGTACCTTTCTGCGAAATTTTATTTTGCTTATATTTGTGTTAGTTTTTAGTAAAATGTCCCACTTTGTCGCTTACCATAAAGACGAGATTTCCTTGTATCTTCATATGAATAAACTGACAAAGCGGCTTTATGGCAAATGACAAAGTGGGACGTTTCACTAAACTCACTCACATTTAAGCGATAAATATTACATAAACTTATTACTTTTCCATATTTAGAGCACTGTAAAAACATTAAAGAGAAGAAACGGTGGTATAGTTTAATTTGTAGGTATACATTTTGGTTTATTATATGAACCACGACAGGTAAAATTATCTTTTTAGATCTGTCTCTATTTTATTTTAGGTATTAATTGAGACATTTTATGTCAAATATACTCAGAAACATATACTCGCTAAACTATGATTGATACAAAAATTGTTATATTCAGGACACTTTTTAGGCAATAACAACAAAAAGCACCGATTATGGACTTATCCCAGTTGTCAACAAGCAACGTATATAAGGTGGTTTCAAATTAGTTGCCAAAACTTTAGGGCATGCATGTGTTCATGATAATGAACCAATTTCCTTATGGGACTCATATCGAAATCTCGAAAAAAAAACACTTTAAAGTTGATTAGTCAGTAGGGCCGTTTTGTATAGAAAGACGTTTTTTTTTCATGATTTTGATACGAGTCCCATAAAGAAATTTGTTTGTTATTATGAACACATGCATACCCTAAAGTATCGGCAACTAATTTGAAAACACCTTATACAGTATGTATGTAGTCGTAGAGCAAAGAAAGAAACCCATCAATATTTAGATCATACTAAACAACTTTTACTATGGAGCCAAACCCGAATTCACGAAAATTTTTTTGACAGTTTCATACATTTTGATTGCGTGATCATGAACACGTTGTATCGGAGAGTAATTTTTTTTTCGCGAATTCGAGTTTGGCCCCATAGTAAAAGTTGTTTAGTATGATCTAAATATTAATGGGTTTCTTTCTTTGCTCTACGACTACATACATACTGTATGTCAAAAACAAGAAATAAATGTTTCTAAAAAGGGTTGACCCGTCTGTTTTGCAACTCTACGCCAAGTCGGGATGACTCAGCCCGAATGTTAATGCATTCCGGCTGTAGATATATCGCATTTCGAGACGTAATCGAAGCCTCGATGACGGCCACATCCATCATTTCGATATTTCCCTTTCGTCTTTTAAATGGAACACCTATTTGTAAATGCAAATTGGGGTTTGTTTAGCTTCCATTACGGAGAGATGCAAATATTTTCTTGTAGGTTAGTTTTAGGAACATAAATCATGCTTGACAAGTTTGTGTTGAAACAAGAGTAGGATTTAATGTTGTTTTGCATGTTAGGGACATAATATCGTCATGGGGTGAGAAGAAGTTGCGAGGGCAGAAGTCGTGAATGGTGAAAGTTGGAATGGTAAAAGGGTTGGTTTTTAGATCATAGTTCTCAAATTGTTACGTACAAAAATACTTTATTCCGTTGAAATTCAAGTTGTAGTAATATATTGTGTCAATTCTAGCGGCAGTCCCATATCCTATCCTACTATTCTTACTCGATTCCTATTCACCCTCACCCCAATTACTGTGTGCTAGAATTTCCAATAATTTTCATAATCTATAATGTTAACCAACATTCAAAACTCTAATTCACATAACTGGAATACTTTTAAAGTAACTATATGTATTGAGATGTACCTACTAAATTTTATAAAAATATAAGTATTGTAACTAGGTTTGAAGTTTGAATTTCCCTTTCTTACCCTATTTTACGTTACTTAATATAAGCGTTAATTTAAATTAATGGAAATATTATAATTGATTTTTCTTTGTATTTTAACTTTCAATTACAGTTTATGGGATTTCGATATTTGCAATTCAAAGGTTCATAAAATCGATTCAGTTTAGTTTTATTTTAGAAAGCATACAATTTTAAATATCAACAGCCAATACGGATCCCACTGCCATATTTCTATGAAATTCATGATTTATTAACGTATCTATATTTTATTTCAAAACAAATTCTACGAATCACTCAGATATTACATGCCAAATAAATAAGCAATTTTCGTAAATATAAAAGCCTATGTCAGTCCCTGGCAAAGCCTAGATAGATACTGTTAATATTATTTTTGCCTAAAATACATTCTAGTGAAAGGTACTTTAAGTATCTTTATCAATGTTTTCATTAGCTTTTGTTTTTCTCTCTTGGATCTCCATAATTCCCTTTTAGTCAACTGTTGAAGAAGGCATCCAGCAGGCTTATGGTGGTCCCGTGTTTAACAGTTTGTCGTTATTAGGGGTCGGAACTATGGGTACAAAACTCGTCGGGATATGAGGCCAAAAAATTCGAGGATCCGAGCTTACACCGCTCCCGAAATATTAGTACCGTATTAGAAATATAGTCAACGTTCTGACTGTACAAATTGTATAAACGGCCGAGCATGATATTAGCGCTCATGAATACAGGCAGCCATCTTGAACAGCACGAGCGTTCCTTAACCCATCAAAATATATTAACTCGTATAAATTGAGCATCGTCAGCGTTTTATTCAGCTCTTAAGCGATACGCTCTGTAGGTCGTAAACAGCGCTCATCAAACTCACGGATTATTGCCGACATGCGCAGTATAAAGAGCAGCTTTTCTTATGAAGATATAGAATTCTCCATGCCCAAAAACCAGATTAGTGAGCACCAGATCGAATGTAATATTTCCTGTATTATCTGAATATACACGGGCAAGTTATTACTGAGACAAAGATATTAGTATGCAAGAAATAGATGCCACTTACTCTTACCTAGCCATGTAAAAGTTGCAGAACATTCTCAAAATTGCGGGAACAAATTCGGAAATTTCCGAAATTTTTCATGAGAATTTGAGAGTTAGTTCTCATTGAGAATGTTTACATGAGAACTTATAAAAAAGTGTTATCAAGAATATTGCATTTCACAATTCAGTAAACATGGCAAAAAATATACCTTAAAAGGCATGTAAATATTTACAACGGTTTTGGCATGAATAGATTGTTAGCAAAATTCAAATTGCCGAGAACATTCTCTATGGAAGTTTACGCAACTTATGAAATTTCTCCTCGATACATTGCTACTCTTACCCGTAGTTGCGTCTCAAAACTTGCAGCTTGTGTAAATTCAGCATTATAATTATTAAACGTGGTGTAGCCAAGACAGTCAAAAAAGCTACTTAACAGAATGATTTTCATTTTAACGCTTTTATCTTAAAAACAATCGGCGCTGAATCGCGTAAACTAAAAGCAATATTATCATAGCATTTCAGGCGCGAGGGTACGCCCGTAGTCGCAGACAAACTGGCGATAAAATACGTTTTAGCCGCGCGAGTTTTGCGAACTACCTACTTTGTCACAAGTCTGAATCGTATTACCTAGTCACATTAATATAAATGCTAACCAATCAGGTCTAAGATTTCTAATATTACATAAAACTATGAAAACGGATAAACTCGCGTAAATTAATTAACTTCTTCATTCCGACGTTTCGAATACTTTACAGGGGTGGTGTGTGTTTTATTGTCTGTGGTTTAGTATATTTTTCTTTGTGAGTAGTTTTGTACTTATCTTTCTTATTTTGATGGAGGTAGATCTATAAAATTTCCTCGATTGTCAGCCGCCCGCAGACCACGAACCCTGTAAAGTGTTCGAAACGTCGGAATGAAGTTAAAGTTAATTAACATACGCGAGTTTATCCGTTTTTATAGTCTTATTTTATGTGTAATACTCGCGGTAACCGAAGAAAATATTATTTATAATATTGTTTTTTTTTTCATACTGTTCTATGAGGACAGTATTGGCTCAGGAGCAACTAGTTAACACATACCTACAGGTTGTACCAAAGAAAAAAATTCTTTATTTCTTCGTAACAGCGACATCAATTGTAATAAGACTGCGTTGACTGGTTTCAAATACTCTGATATGTACACGTCGGCTCTTTTTAATGGCTAAGGATACCCTGTTTTAATACCGACGCGATAGATTTAAAACACTAGAACCCTATAAAGCTATTTGCATTAAAATTGAAAACTGTTTTTGACATGCACGGAGCAGATTTCCCGGCGGGGAAAACGTTTGTACCAGATTATAGAGAACTCGTAATATGAAATGAAATAAAGGAGCGCTGCCATACAATGTTTTATCCGCGTTGGGTTAGCTGTGATTGAATTTTACATTTTTACGAACTTTCATAAAACTTACCTATAGTTCGTGTTTTTAGCATTAGCATATTAGCAGGTCAGGAAGCACAGGAACATAAAAGGGCATTAAAAAAGTTCAAATTATAAAAGTGTTTTCAATATTTATATTTAAATAATAGAGCTGTGACCGCCTCTACCACCGACGTGGACGCCTCAACGTGACCACGACCGCTCTGACAAGAGCGAAACGACAAAGAAGAATACTTACGGTATAATTTGGTATATATTATTTTAACAACGTTATTTTGTAGAACTAACAGATACAAAATTGTTATTTTACGATAGTATTATAAACCGAATTTATTAATAGCTACACCATTGCAGTAATTTATTCGAAAAAAGTTTATTTTAATCTGTGCTACTTACTTTGTTTCTTAATTCAGGTCAGTAAAGGTAGCATAATAAGAAAACCTAAAGAAGAGGACATTCGGAAACATCGGTTCGGTTTTTATACCTGTCGTCAATCGGACGGACGTGAGATGGAGTGACGTCACGGACGGTAATACACGTACAGTGCGCTCGCGTTCGGTTGATCATAGAAAATATTAATCGCTATCATTTTTAAGTATCCAGTTTATCATTGTGTGCACCGGTGTCCTAATAAGTGGTGTAAGTGTTCGCAACCTGCGGCGCACTCGCTATCGCTTGTTTTGTATAAGTTTAATACAATACCGTGAACATTTGTTTTTTGCGTGTGTGGGTAGGTACCTACATTATTCTACATTGAAAAACTTTCATTGAGTGGACCTATTTATTATTAAATTAAGTTAAAAAGTACAATTTGTGTATGTATGTGAAAAGTGATTATTTGAACTTAAATACACTTTAAGAGACAAATTACAATTTAATAGGCTACAACGCTCGCATCCATATCAGCGCCATCTAGTGGCTCGCCTGGGAAACATTGTCTGTTTCTGTTAGCCTACTACTTCTACAGCCTACAGGATGAACAAATGCGCGGACTGTAAAAAGTTTATATCCATGCGTGATGCTGTCACCTGTATGCAGTGTCGGCGAATGTATCATGGGGGTTGTCAGCTCCTACCCGAAGGGGTAGACGTACCTAGGGACTGGGTCTGCGCCGAGTGTAAGGCTAAACAGAGGAAGACGGACAATAGCAATACCCCTGTGAGAGGCGCACTTTCTCTGCAGGCTGTCTCGGGTGGCGCTTCTGCGGCCCTCGACCAGACATCTGAAGTTGCAGCGTTGCGTCAGGAACTCCGAACGTATATGGAAGAGCAGCGCGAATTTCGTGAGGAGTTTCGAGCTTCGCTGAAAAGTCTGCATGCGCGTATGGACGGGGTCGAGCTGAGGTTGGATGCGGTGGAGAAGGCGGCGGCAGAGCTGGAGAAGAGGGCAGCCGATCTGGAGGCCGCCCCCCGGGGCGACGAGGTGCCGGAGCTTCAGAGGACGGTGGCGCGCCTGCAGCTCGAGCTTAATGACCGGGACCAGGACGCATTGCTTGCCGACCTCGATATTGGCCACGTTCCGGAGGTCAAGGGTGAAAATGTTACTCACACTGTCACCCTCATCGCTGCTAGGCTGGGCGTCGTGTTGGAACAGCGTGACGTGGTGTTTGCGGAGCGAGTCGGTGCGGCTGAGCGGGCTGAGCAGGGAGCCGCAGGTGGTGCCGCAGGGAGCCGCCCGCGCCGCGTCGTAGTCAGGCTGGCCAGACGACAGCTTAGGGACGAGCTGCTTCAGGCTGCACGGGTGCGGCGGGACTTCACCTTCGCCGACGATAGCTTGCCGGGTCCCCCGCGACGGGTCTTTATAAACGAGCGCCTTACGCGTTCGAACCGCCTCCTGTTCCACAAGGTTCGGGATCTATGTAAGCAGCGGCAGTGGAGGTTCTCCTGGACAAGGCGAGGCAGAATCTTTGCCCGGCAGGGTGATGGAAAGCCAGCTTTCAGTATTCGGTCGGATGAGGATTTGTGCCGTGTTTTTGGGGCTTAATTCGTTTGGGGTCTGGGCCTCGTCAGGATACAGTCTATATTTGTCTACACTTTTATATCCTAGTACTTGTTTGTTAATTGTTGTCAATCGTATTATTAGTATTTTTTGTATGTTCAATCTTCATCTGCAGGCCGTTTTACACTTTGGATATAAATTGTTTTGTCGTTTACTGTATACTTTTTCCAATTATCATCTTAAGAGCATTTTCATCTGTCTGCTGTATTGGATCACATTATCCCCACATTAAGTCACTTAAAATAGGTTTGTACAACGCAGGTTCCTTGGGCACAAATCATGATGACTTCATGGCGGCGGCTACTCGGCAGGATGTGGATGTCTTGGCAATCAACGAAACTTGGTTAAGGGCGGGTGAGGAGGGGCGGGCGCCGTCACTCCCGGGGTACAGATTCCGTCACATTCCCAGACCGCAGGGTGCGCGTTCTCGCGGAGGAGGTGTCGGTTTTTATATTAAGTGCAATATCTGTGCTCGCACCTGGCGTCACCCTGTTGACCCGCTACATAAACTAGTAGAGCAGATGTGGATCACATTGAAAAGAAATTGGTCACAAAGGAAAGAAATTGGTAATTGGATCAGTCTACCGGCCGCCCTGGATGGACCTGCAATTATTTTTAGATGCTATAACAGATTCAGTTAGTTCCTTTCCCAGTTATGATAATTTGGTCGTGCTGGGTGATATAAACTTAAACTTACTAAATCATAATGATGCAAATATCACTAAATTTAATTTCTTTTTAACCAGTTTTGGATTAACTCAGTTAGTGTCACAGCCTACGCATTTTACTCATACTAGTGAGACACTGATTGATGTGATATGCTCTGATATGCGTGCAAGGAGCACATCAGTAGAGCACGTGGGCACCCTGTATGGACACTGCCTCGTTGTATGTAATTTCAACATAAAACGTGAAAAACCTAGGCCTTACCGCGTTTCTTATAGGCCACTCAAAAATATATGTATCGAGAGGCTGGATGTGGACTTGCATAGCGTGAGGTGGGACCTGATGTCTAATTGTGAAGATGTCAACGACATGGTAAATTATTTCAACCAGCAGGTCCTTCACATATTTGATCTGCATGCACCCGTCGTGAATTCTTTAATTAGAGCGAACACATACCCCTGGATTACCGACACAGTCAAACACATGATGCGATTACGTGACAGAGCAGCGGCAGACTTTCATAGAAATCGGTCTGATATCAAAGAAAAGTATTATAAAGATCTAAAGTCCATTGTAAATAAAGCGCTATATTTTGAAAAAATTGCCTATTTTAAACAGAATATTAACAACAAAATATATGATCCTAAGACACTCTGGAAAAATCTAAAATCAACACTATTACCTAAAAAGAGCACAGAATTACCTACAACATTCAATAATCCCTCTATTATTAATAAACATTTTCTTGAGTTGCCAGGTACTTCAGAAGCCAACATTTCCAAATTAACTTATCTTGAATATCATAAGTATAGTGACTCTGTTTTTCACTTAAATACGGTTAGTTCAGATATTGTTCTCAAAATAATTAGAAGCTTAAAATCAAATGCTGAGGGTGGAGATGGTATAAATTTAAATATGATTATATTAACACTCCCATATACTGTTGATGTTATTACTGGTATAATAAACACTTCCATACTAACATGTACCTTTCCGGACTCTTGGAAGGTGGCTGTTGTGAATCCTATACCCAAAAATTCTAATCCTACTGAATTCAAAGACCTTAGGCCAATCAGCATCCTTCCTTGCCTATCTAAAATCCTTGAAAAAGCTGTCAGCATGCAACTAACACATTATTTGGAGAATAATAATATGTTACCAGATGTTCAGTCAGGATTTCGTAAGGGTCGTAGCACAATGACTGCCTTACTTGATGTCACTGATAATATCCTGGACGCTCAAGACAGAGGTATGTGCACCGTGTTAGTGCTTCTAGACTTCTCTAGAGCTTTCGATTGTCTGAATATTAATCTACTTCTATCGAAACTTAGTTTTTATGGATTTGACCAGAGGGCTCTAAAGTGGTTCGACAGCTATCTCCGGAATCGCTCACAAAAGGTAAAAGTGATTAATAATGACGGTTCTTCCTTACTTTCGGAAGAGGTTAGGTTGACCAGGGGTGTACCGCAGGGGTCGGTGATCGGGCCACTTCTATTTATTCTGTATTCTGCTGACATTGGATCCCATATTACGCATTGCAAGTACCACATCTATGCTGATGACATACAAATTTACATTTCTTGTAAGCCAGCTGAAATCGACAGTGCCATAGAAAAACTTAACCTTGATCTCAGCAGTATTGCCACTTGGGCGGCAGAACACTGCTTGTTACTTAACCCCAGTAAGACTAAATACCTTGTCTTGGGTAGCAGGCAGCAACTGGCTGGTGCCGGTTTGATGCATGATATCAGGGTTATGGATGAGCCTATAGAAATGGTGTATGAGGCTCGTAACCTGGGACTCCAAATGGATTGTGAGTTGCGATATGATAAGCACACCGCAGAGGTAGTTAGAAGTTGCTTTTATAAACTTAAAGTACTATATAAAATTCGGCCATATTTGAGTGAAAACTTACGTATTCAATTAGTTGAAGCGCTTGTCCTGTCTAAATTGAACTATGTTGACGCAGTAATAGGTCCAAGACTACTTTCCAAAACAAAACAACTGATCCAACGTGTTCAAAATGCTTGTGCCCGCTTTTGTTTTAACATTCCGTTGAGCGCCCATGTGACTCCATCTTTAAACAAGCATAAAATCCTTAAAATGCATCACCGTCGTAAACTTCATTTGGCTTGTTTGCTCTTTGGAGTATTGAAATATAAATCCCCCATTTATCTTCATGACAAGCTGACTTGCATCAGGCTACGTGGACGCCGGGATTGTGGGATTCAATTGTTGATGCCACGCCATGCATCGGCCGCTTTCCGAGGAAGTTTTCGCTATGCGGCCACCAAATGTTGGAACAACATTCCACCGCCAATAAGGAACCTGCAAAATGTTTACGGTTTTAAAAAGAACCTGAAAATATTCATGCTCAGTCACCAATTTAGTGAGGAGGCCTGCAGACTTGAGACAAGTTGCCTGTAGATGTTTATAAATGTGTATTCAATCGCAATTTTATACCCACCAGCAGTTTATGTTCCTTTCGTTTTGATTGAAATGTTGATCCATTATTCTCTTCTTTTGTTTTTGTTATTCGGATTGTATTGTGCTTCGATTAATATCGTAATTACGTAATTGGTACTGTTGTTTGTCATAGTAAAATGTCGTAGTAAAACATTACGTAAGTGTAACCGGTCAGCCATTGATTGATCGCTGTGCTGTATCGGCCGGTCTTGTCATCAGTGTTGCTACTACAAAATGATTAGCGATAATGCACGGCCATGACAGGGCCGGCCCGATCTATGATATATTATTTTTGTTTGCTGTGTAACGTCTGTGATTTTATTTGTAATTATTATTGTTTATCTGTATTGTGTGTTGCCTGCCGTGAAACTGTTCACGTGATGGCCTCATCGGAAGACCAGCGCTGGCATTCGCTAGCAACATGCTGAGATGAGGCCATTTCGTAGCATACACGCTTTTATTTGTAAATTATTTTTCGTTGATATATATTGTGGTTTTTTGTGTATGTTGCGAATAAAGTTATTTCTATTTCTATTTCTATAATCGTATTACGCTATTTTTTCGTCTTTGTGAGTGTAAACTCCTAGTTGATAAAGGCCGAAGTAAAGATAAAGATTTTTGAATGGAAATTAAAGAATGGCCACTACACATTGAGCGCCGGGAACTCCCGAGGGGAGTTCTTTGTAGGAGGTCCATTTTCGCTACAAAGCGGAAAAATCACGGGATCGGCTACGAGCGTAGCGCGTAGCACTCGTTGGCAATGAAAGTGTTAAAAAACTGTTCAGTAAGCATTTTCCAAAATAAATGCAGAAACCCGGTTTTCATGTATTAATCATGTAGTTATGTAAATATGAAACAAAACTTATGCAGGAATGTTTACTTGTTTACACCACAAAATGGATAATGATAATCAACCAAACTATATCTCCTCGCATTCAGGATGAATATAGTAAGTATTCCAATCTGGTTTAACACGGTATTATAACAATATTGTCACGGGCATGCATTAGGATAATAATGACAAGATGTCGGCAAGACACAGCCCCGTGGGGCATTGGTTGTACGCGAGTGAACCGAGCTATCGCACGAGTACCAAATCTTTATTACTTTCATGAGGAATTTATAGTTCGGGAAATATTATTTGACCGCACTGAAAAAAATGCTAAGTTGGATTTATCAGATCTTGCGTAATTCTAACCGGAAATTAAGATTGATGGGGTCCTATCACAATTTTTATTTTTATTTTACCAAACTTTTTATGTTGGCATTCTACTAAATTAATTTGGATTACACCAGTTTTTTGTTGATTTCACCAGTTGTTTGGTATAACTAATGTACAATGTTCTTTGTTGATTTAACCAGAACTCTGGTATCGACTTCAACCTTTTTAATTTTGTTAGTTAGTTAATTATTTGTTAGCAAGGATTTGTTACATATCGTCGATTGTAATATGAATTAATGTAACCACCAAAATAACGAAATTGAGTTAAGTATACCGATCGACTGCAAATTTCCTGCTCTATCGAACGGTGTATTTAAAATATTGATATTAGAAAAAAAGTAAAGTAAGTACGAATTTGTAAGTACAGAATATGTCCTTCCTAATGTAAGCACCATATTTTTATAAATGCCATTGCTGTAAGCGCCATCTGTGATGTATGGCTTTTAAGCAATTCGGTTTCAATTTGTGAGTTACACTAAGTTACGAAATCCACTTTTGATGATTTTCATCAAATTATTAACGTAACTCCAATTTTTTTTAAGAATATTTACCGTAAGCACCAGCCATTTCCTGAACTACAACTGTGGTCGCAGTTAGTTACTGTGTGTCAAATAGACCTCTCAAAAATAAAACAAACAAGATAAACATCATTTCAATAGGATAATTAACTAAAAAGATACAACATACTTTATAAATGTCAAATTAGTTTTTTGGCTCTCCTGAAAAATCGTCATTTGGTGGTTACATTAATTCATATTACAACTGACGATATATCAAAGTTTCCTCGTAATATAGCCAACCTAAGTCACTTTGGTAAATATTTTTTTCAGTGCGACTGTTATCTTACTTACGACCTTTTGTTTTGCATCATTTTATTAACAATAGAAAAGTGCTAGACTGCTGATTGTCTCTCTGACTGCTGGTTGTGTTTTAACACAAAACAAAAGGTCGTAAGTAAAATAACAGTCTGTCAAATAATATTTCCCGAACTATACCTACAATTATAAATAGAATTAACAATACACTACAAAAAATAGGACAACATTCGTAATAACATAAATCGACAGCAAACACAGTAAGTTAACCACTGGTTACATAAGTGCTGGACAACCTATCATTCATCTCCCTACAAAACTTTATCATCGACGACAAACTGTCGTCCATTTCCATGCAAAAAAACGCATTCAGGCACCGATGTCCATGGAATCAGATATAGGTTAGGTTATTTAAATTAGTTCGATTTAATTTATCTATATGAATTGTACAGTTTTGAAAATAAAGACCGTAAAAAAAGAGCCCCTTATATTGTCAGTACATTGAGTAGCTTCAGCGCACGAGGGAGTAAGGCACTGGTCTCACCCCGAGCTACTTTTTTTTTATAACATTAAACAACAAAGTGTACCACAATACAAATGATTCGCCAAACTGCGGAGCAGTTTGTTGGCGATGAAGCTAAGCTATGCTATGAACTATCGGCTATAAACACGAACAAAAGATACGCACTCCAGTGTAAATAAAAGAGACACGGCGATACTCGCCCGGCGGTGATAGCTGATAGCTGGGCGAGTATCGCCGTGTCTCTTTAATTTACACTGGAGTGCGTATCTTTTGCTCGTGTTTATAGCCGATAGTTCATAGCTTAGCAGCTCGCGGTGAGACCAGTGCCTTACATAGGAACTCGAATTCGAAAGAATGTCATTATAGTATTATCGAGTAACTGTAGCCGTACCATGACTTTGCAAGTATTGGTAACGCTAGGTTTTACCCGATGCATGCAGCAGGTCATCGCCGCGCTCCCTCCAATAAATAAGTGCGGGCGCGACAGAAAGCTTTACGTATCGAGTAAAACCTAACTTTACCGAAACTTGAAAACTCACTTGTAGGTACAGCTACTACTGGTGCTATTGCATCAAATCACAGAAACGTTGTGACACAGTCTATATGAAGATTTACAAATTACTCTGTTTTAATACATTATTGCGTGTAGAACCGATGGCCGTTGGGGCGGGAAGGTTCTTGAGTGGCGGCCACGTACCGGAAGGCGTAGCGTGGGTAGGTAGCATCTTTACACTACCTTCTCAATACATTTATGAAGTTGCAAAACACGTCAACCAAAACCTGGACTCGTTCCCGTGCAAAATGATCACGCGCACAAGACATGGCTCCAAACACCAACTCCGCACTGACCCTATAAAACTGACCAAGTCATCCAAAATCATGTCACAGGTTGGACCTAGGGTTTATAATAAGCTCCCAGCGGAGATAAAGAATGCAGGTAGCACAACAATATTTTTAAATAAATTAAGGAAGTGGCTACTGCACCACTCGTTTTATGATTTTAATGATTATTTCAATCTACCTGACATTTTATAATTTAAATCCTGGAATAATTATATCAAATTAGTTTTTCGAATTATTATTGACATGTATCTACCTTATTAATTAATTTATTATTGTATGACATTTATTTTTAAAATGTAATCGAATCACAATTGTTATGTACAAACTTACACTATAATTAGGTTTTTTTTCTTTTTATTTTACCATTTTGAATGTATAATAACTTGTTGACATGTAATATTTAGAATATTATAAATAAATGACTATGACTATGACTATGACTATGACTAGGTCCCCCACAAGGTGGACTGATGACCTGGTGAAGGTCGCAGGAGTCCGCTGGATGCAGGTGGCGCAGGACCGGTCATTGTAGCAATCTTTGGGAGAGGCCTATGTTCAGCGGTGGACGTCTTTCGGCTGATATGATGATGATGATGATGAATACATTATTATAATAATGATGTCGTGGTTATGTATTAGGATAATACGTATTCCTGAGACGTCGCGGCAAGGCATGGGCCCCTATGGGATTCCTTTTGGTCGTATGCGGATTAACCAAGTTACCGTGTAACGGAATCTGCGATATTTTGGTTTATTGTTTTAACAAAGGTTTTCGTAACCCCACCGAAAAGCAAAGAGGAGAAATATGTTTCTTTTTGGGTGTATAGGCCCATTAGCCAAACGGGAATCCCACATAAACCGGGTGGTAAGCGTGTGTTGTATCGTATTAATAAAAAAAATGGGTCCCTAAAAAAGTTTTTCCGTTCAATCAATATTTTTGGAGAATACCGCTAAGAATATATAAGAATGAAAAAAAATATATACTTATGGCTTAAAGAATAATGGAAATATATATATATCGAACATAATCGGCCCCGCTCTTTTTGACTCATCACGGAACCCTACCCTAAGCAGGCCTAACATGCTCTTGACCGGTTTTTGAATCACAATATGAAACTAACTGTGATAATGCGTTGAACGCATGAAAAATATCACCGATGTTTTTGCTCCACCCGGTAGGAGCGACGGAATTCTTTACAGCCACCATTCCTCCTCTTCGCAAAGGCTTCGTCAAGACAACATAATATTCTACATGTTTTTCCTTATTGTATTGAAGTAAGGTGCAGAATCGTATACATTTTTATGAACTCGGCTGGACAACAGTGGAACGCGATCGCAGTAAGCTATCGTAGTGCCCCAAGAGACCTAATTACACACTGTTAAGTCGAGCTGGGTTCTAAAAGCGCGGTATAGTAGCATCAACTTCTCCTTGTAAAGCTGTTTTAAGTTTATAAGACTTAGTGTAAGGCCTGATGCTTTGGCCACGACTTCAGTCTGAACTAAAAGTAGGTACCTAACCGTCAGTAAAAGAACCTTGTAAAAATGTCATCAGATTTGCGGAGTTACTTTCAAAAGAGCTCATTTTTGTAAAGCTTCTAAAGACAAAACATACCTTTGGGAACATCACTCCTTTATAATCCTAGGAGGGTTGTCGTACAAACAACATTTACACCGAACATCAACACGTCCTAACAATAACAAAACTGTAATAGGTAATGCACTCGTGTGATGCGGTACAGTCGCATTTATAATATAAGTCCCCTCCATATCTCTTCGAGAAGTTGTCATGGAAGTCCACTCGCGGGTCGCTTGGTGCGCGTGATTGCAGTGTGCAGCTGTTGACGCCTCGACATGCTTCGGCAGCGTTTCGGGGGAGCTTCCGTTACATATCCACCAAGTGTTGGAACAACCTCCCACCTCCCGTTAGGAACCTACGGAGTTTAAATAGTTTTAAAGCCAAACTCAAAATAATAGTACTCCAACACCAACGGCAACAGGAAGCTTTCATACATGACACTAGTTGTTTTTAATGTGAATTACTTATACTTTTTATTATTGTTTATATAGTTACCTGTGTTTGCGTCCCCTTATATATACAAATTAACTGATGTGGATGTGTTATATTATGTTGTTTCTTCTTATATTTTCTTCCTCTATTTTGTCTTTTAGTTCATGTAATTATGTTCAACGTATTTTATACTTTATATTCCTTGTTTCCTTTATATTGCGTGTAGTCGTACTGCCTGTGTGGTACTTAACCTCACACGTTTTAATAGTACACTGTGTATTCTGTTGTCAATATGGACTTAGAACGTTTTAAGTATCACACACACTGGTTATCTCACAATCGACTGATGTACTGATTAATTAGTTAAAGTACGATATTAATCATGTTTTAACTGTATACTTATGTTTGTAACTTTTCAGTCTTTTCACTTTATTTGTAAAAAATTGATGTGACACATGGCCTTGTCAATGTTGCGTCATATTTATTTGTTTGTGTGTTGCCCTACTTGGCGTCCTCCATTAGGCGCGAATTGTTAGGCCATGTTCACACGCTGCGGTCGTGGCCAAAAAATGGGCTCGCCGGAAGATCAGCGTTGGCTTTCGGGTCGACATTATGCTGAGGCGAGTCCATTTCGTGGTATAATATTAAGTGCTGAATCTGACTGTTTTGTCTTGTCCTGTTATGCTTGTTATATTTGCCACGAATAAATTATTTGTATTTGTATTTGTATTTGTATTTAGAAATATCTGGATGCTTAGCCAAGTTGCCAATCGCTAACGCTTAGTAGTGTATCGTAGTTGTCCCTCTCTGTCACTATTTCATATTAGTGCGACAAAGACAGTTAGCTACCTTTCGTTTACGATTGCCGATTAAGCGTTAGCGATTGGCAACTTGTCTAAGCACCCTGACCGGCCAGGATTTTCACAAGCATCTCGTTGCCTGTGCAGGATGCTTAGCCAAGTTGCCAATCGCTAACGCTAAGTGGCGTTTCGTAGTTTTCCTTCTCTGTCACTATGTCATATTAGTGCGACAAAGACAGTAGGCCTTGCGTTTACGATTGACGATTAAGCGTTAGCGATTGGCAACTTGTCTAAGCACCTATTGTCAAGGCGTTAGAGTGCATTGTCAGATGTTTTTGAGCACTGTGACCGCTTCGATATATCTGATGGCGACTGTACAACACGATATGCAACACTCTCAACTAAGCAGCGTGACAATGTAATAAAGGTAAGAGCATGTGCCGTAAAGTTTCGTGTTATGACTACTCAAAGATGTTCATTAATTGTTATGCAAATATGATAAAATATACGCGTTATGTTTTACTCATCTTTCCTTAAGAACATGGACTAACTGTATGGCTATTTTATATCACATCATAAGTCTCTTTCAGTCCACTGCTTTTCCTATTAGCTTAATCGATTAATTATTACATACGTATGAATTGAAGGCATTAGGAGTTAGGAGTTAGGAGGTAGGTAATAGCTACGAGTATAGTCGCCACGCTGGGCAAGCGGATTGGCGATCGTAGTAGTGTATCCATCATGTTGATTCTGTTAACCATTCTCAACCTTCAATAAATTAATGGTCAGTGATACCTCCATAACTTCCGTACCATAGTCGACTTTTACGACAACCACAAGAAAATTCGGGATGGTGACACTGGTGACAAATGTTTTCACTGCCATCACCACGCGGTTTGAATTCCATTAACCTTAAGACATTAAAAATATATCTTTTCTCAAAAATGCAATGAAATATTGTCTTTAGGTTCCTTAAAATAGACTCGGAAGTATCGCTTTCAGGGCGCAGTAACTCACTTGGATGGAAATGGAATTTCATAACACTTTTCAGGCCTCTAGGCCAGCAAAGTAACTTTTTTTTAATTTCGACAACATTGTCATTTTTTTTATTTCTTTGTATGCTTGATAAAAGTTACTATACTATACTATACTATTTTAAAATTATAACAAATTTCATCTTACATTCTTTTACAACTACGTTAGTGTAGTCTGTTTAAGGAAACTACAAAACAAAATCACTTGTTCCCGTGCCGGTAATTTTGTATTAAGTTGAACAAACGCTTGCTTCAAGCACTTTGCTTGGAGATTTCTTTGTGAGACGCCGCCATAACAATAGCTCTTCATTCAAACATTATTTTCTCATACACCTTTGTTGCAAACAGGATAGTGGGGGCACAATTACTTTCAAGATTCGTTGAAAGTTTACCCTGTACCCTGTAAAGGGATTATGGTAAATAAATACAGTAAAACCCGCTTAATACGATCACGTTC